>JANIJG010014699.1:0-10589 GCA_024611175.1 Megaceryle torquata
GCTGTGGTGGGTGGGGGCGGGGGGGGGGGGGTGGGGGGTGGGATGGTGGGGCGGGCGGGGGGGTGGAGGGGCGGGGGGGGTGGGGGGGGGGGGGCGGGGGGGGGGGGGGGGAGATGGGGCAGATGTGGAGCAGGGGAGATGGGGCAGATGGGGGGAGGGGGGGAGGCGGGAGGCGGGGAGGGGAGGAGGGGGGGGACACGGGGAGGGAAGAGGACGGGGGCGGCGGGGGGAAGAAGGAATAAAAAGTACCTGCATTGTTATCCTTTATCACATGTACCGATATTTGTCTTCCCCACGCACCTTGTTCTGTTTTAATCAGACCTATGGATGATCTTGCATATATCAAATTCTATATGCATCTTGGTATTAAAGGGCTACTTGAAACTTGCATAGTTTGTATGAATTGCCTGTTATTAATTATTAATCTGATTCCTCAATTTTTGTCTCAACATTCTCTGTTATGAACGGTACTTTAGCCTAATGGTCAATGATGCCATTCTGCTTTAGGTGAGAGACGTTTACCAAGATGTCATAGCATAGTTTGAGCCAAGTGCATGTCTGGTGTTTTACCCTTTCAGTGAAATTAGTATGTTTTAAAGTAAAGCTGGAGTTCTATAGCTGCTGAAACTTAAAATAGAGTATGTTATTCACCTCCATCAATTTTGTGAAACCTTTCCAGATTCTGTCTTTTTTTTTTTTTTTTTTTTTTTTTTTTTTTTCAAGCAGTGAAGTCTTGGACTGGATTAATACTTTCCTATTTTATATCCATTGTATTTTTTCAGAATTGTTGTAGCTTGGTTGAGTGTAATGAATGGTTGTTGGCCCTTTCTTCCCTTTCTTTAAGGTATGGGCTGTCTACAGAATTATACAAGTAACTTAAGAGGTAATACAGGGTGAAGCCTTGTGACACTGTTTGTTATTAAATGCAGTCATGAGTTCCAGAATTTATCTTCACAAGACCATCTGTCCTGTATGTTCTCATTCTCCAGTCACATTTGAGGTTGAGTTTGGGTTTTTAAATTCTCTTTGTCTACCCATCTATCATTTGCAGCAAATGATTTGTTCACGTGCATGTGAAAATATTCAAGTCATCGCTTAACTATGTTCATACTAACTGTTGAAACTGCACAATGTGCTGTGTGTCTGTTGGCCTACTGAACGCTTTAGCTGCAGTGCTGCCAGCTCAAGTGGATTCCAAAAATGGCCTGGGATTAATGCACCTCTGAGCTGCCAAGTGACTTGCTCCCTGCAGGGAGCATGCTGGTGTGGTGTTTTTTGTGTTTGTTCTCAAGACTTGGGTCTCTTGTTACCCTCTCTCATCTGTTCCTCTCAGATGGAAAAATGTGTATGTGTTCGTACGTAGTCTAGCAGAGTTCTAGGAGCACTACGCTGTAGCAATAACTCTTGACATTTATTCTGTGGATGTAGATGTCATGTTTGTGTAGTTACTCAACTTCCTAATCTTACATATCACCAAATGTAGCTGTGAAGAGGCTACCTAATGCTTCTTCACATCAAGATCCATCTACTTTTAGCTTTACTTTTTAGCTTTTTACTTTCAGCTCTTTAAAGTCCTTTTCAAGTAACACATCCAATGTCTTTTTATTTCCTGAAAGTTTCAAATTTGTTTTGGGTTGCTCATCATCCAGGAAGACACATTTTGGGCGTGGCTGAGTATCTTTTAAAGTAATTTCAGACAGTCTTGTGTTCTGTGTAGGGCAGTATGTTATTCTGTCTCTGTAAAACACAGGCTGAATACGAATTGATAGAGGGTTTTCTTTATTTTATATACGCTTGCATATTTCTGATACAGTCAGTATCTCTGGTTGCATGTCAGTATAATGGGCAGATGGTAGGGAAAGACATCAATATAGTAAATTATGGTTAGTGATAACTTTGTATTTTTCTTGAAATACATTAAAGACCAGAGTAGTTAAATTTGAAAATATCTGTAAAATTCTTGGGTTAAATTAATTTCTTCCAAGCCCTGCCAGTTTAGTGAACTGGATGACATAAGGTTAGTGGAACTTGGGGTTGGAGGAAAATAATGTAATGCGCATTTCTGCAGGAGACAAGGAAGCACTTTCTGAGTCTTGAATTACTGACTTGACAGAACAACACACTTTCTTTAAGCTTTTTGTAAAATTGTGCTGGAGATAATGAAGCCAGCCCCTTCAGGCCAAAAAAAAAAAAAATAAAAAAATTCCCAAATCAACAATAACAGTAAAGTTTTGGACTTCTTTTCCCTCTGCACTTGCTACTGGAGGCAGTACAGAATGACAGGGATAAGTGAACAACATCAGTTGTATTAGGAATACAGTTTTTTATAGTGTAAATATCTTAGTTAACTCATTAAAAGTGGGGAAGACATTGGAGAATGTCTCTAACACCACAGTGCTGTGAGAATTCAAGTAGGATGAATTCTTCTGAAGTATCTTCAACTTCCTGACTTGACTGAAGGAATGCCATGTCATCTCTTTTTACTTTCTCTCCCTCTAATTCTAAAAAGATAATTGCATGTCGTAATAAACATAAATATAAATAAGATAAACTGTGCATTTTGCTAATAAGTAAAGCTACATTACATTGCACTATTTTAAAACTAAGAGCTTCAGGGTTTTTTTTCCTGTTAGTCTTATACACATGCACACATTCTGCCCCTTGTTGATCCCTCAGCCCAGCCAAAACCAGAGGTACGTGTTGAAAGTTGTCTGGTGACTCTGCGTTTAAAAGCACGAACCCTCCCGGTAGCGTGGTCATGGTCTGGCTTCACTTGGCTGTGCAGCAGTGATTTTCTTCTCTGGCTGTTTGTGTTTGGAGAAGTTTGAACAGCATCTCCTTTGGTGGCCTTAATAAAGTATGTATGATAAAGAATTGTTCTTACAGTTGATATTTTAATCACACCACGTAAGGTCATGTTCTGCTTTGTTTAATATACTTCAAAGCTAATGATTATGAAAACTGCAGACTGTGGCTAATGTGATAAAAGCTGCGTGAGTTAACTGTGTCCTTTTTGGTCTTTTAGAGTCATGGCAAAGCTGCTATAGCTATGAGATGGAAAAAGAAAATTTCTAACTAATATAAGCTAATGAGTTAAATATATGTCTAGATTTTGGGTTAACAAGGTTTGACCTCCTGGGTTATAGAGGATTTTTGGTTTAGTTGAGTGTTTAAATATTTTGATAATTCATAAGAAATATTTTTTCAGACCCTAAGACTGTTCTTTCAGGAAGAAGCAATAATGACAAGGAATACACTGTCTAAAAGAAGAAAGTTAAAACAACGTGCACTCCTTTATGTACTTCAGCTCTGCAGTCTTTCACCATAACCATTACATTTGAACAACTAATCACTTAATAATGTAAAACTATTTCTAGTCTACTGTGTATGTCTGACAGGCTTAAACCCGTGATGACTTTGATGGGGCTAATAGACAATAGGTTTCTTCTTCTGGAAATATCCTTTCTGTCATAATTTAAACTGAGACTGCACAATGTGTGCAGTGGGACTTCTTAAATAAACAAAACTTGCTAGCTAGGAATGATCTCTCCAAACCTCGGAAGAACTTCAGTTCCTCCGCTCTTTGGTTTCATCTCTTTTTGTCATCCATGTTTCTGTGTGCACAGTGGGTTTGGGGCACTTCCTCATCTGAGAAGAGGGAACTGTAATTTCCTTTCTAACTCTTTTTGAACCACATATTTAAGACTTTGTTTTACTTTCAGGATGCCGAATGAATTCTGAGAATTGAGTCAAGACACCACAGGAAAGCAAATGCTTGTAATTGCCTTTGCAATCGTATGCCCAGCTGTTGATTCTCCAGAAGTCTGGAGTAAGCTGGAGAACTTAAATATCTACTTTTTCAAAGTGAATTTTATTTTTTTTAACTGACCTTGTCGCATCAAAGTGATGTTAGGAGTGTGGGTATTTTGCCAAAGACGGCCTGTCTGAACTCCTGAGGATCACTGCTCTGCTGGAGATTGCCTCCTTCCTTGACAGCATAGCAAAATGTTCTCTTTCAGTGACTGTTTCTATGGCTGAGGTGATGTTCACTGCCCCAGTTTTCCCCATGCATCTCACTTATGTAAGTTCTAGTTAGAAAGAAAATAGGTTCGAAGATTTAAGACATCTTTTTTAATTGGTACACTAAAACTGCCCTTTTTGAATGTGTTGCGTTTTTTCCCCACACTTAAATTAAAGCAGTTCTTGGAGCATTTAATGATTGTGTACTTCACGCAGCAATTTGAGTTCACTGAAGCAACTCATGTTTTCTTTCTCAGATATCTTTTTTTCAAAAGAAGCATTTGCTCTACTTTCTAAACTATTTAAAGCTATTAATCAAAACCTAAGGCAGCATGAAGAGTTTATAGTAATATCAGATCTTCACCTTAAGGTCCTGGTGATGTAAAGGAAAGGTGCCAAGGTCCCTACCCAACCTGCTCTAAGTGTCTGTAAAGCCTGTAGGTGAATGATAACCTTTTCATCTGAAAAGAGAAATAGGAGAAGTGGGAAGAAGAAGAGGGGGAAGCCGAGTTATTTTTACTGTAAATATGTCAGTTTATTGACTTGTTAATTTCAGATTTATTCAGAAAAGCAGGAGGAGGAAACAGTAATTGTCTGCCAAAGCCAAAGTAATTAGTGGGAGTTGAAAGATAGCTAATGATTCTTACACATACTAAAGAGGAATAAACCAGTCTCTTATTAAACTGGATATGGACTTTTGCAGCACTGTAGTAATTCTATTTTGTCTTTAAAAGCATGTGCACTTACATATGGTGAGTAAAAGCCTCTTTAATAAAGTAGCATTGTTTATTTGCAGTAACATTACAGGCAGCAGGTGTTCTTGTTATTAAAAAAAAAAAAAGGTAAAAAAACCAAAGCTGATTCCACACTTCTAAAATAAAGTTTCAGATAATATTTGAGAAACTGATGCTTGAGTTGAAAATCAGAGAAGAGACTTTTAGTTAAATGCTTATTGTTCCTGCTACACCTCTATGGTCTAGCGTGAAAAGTAAGATCCTGTTTCACAACTGCATGTTCTATGGATCATCTTCTTTTTTACCTTGTCCTGTGACTCTGGCTGTGATTAATCCAGTCACAGGATTCATTAACACATCTGTTCTCCCAGTTCTCTCTATCTAAAGAAATTATTGGTGGAAGTCTGCAAATTGAGGAGCTGTGAAGAGGAGGACAGCAGTGTCTGAGAATCTTAAGAGAAGTAACGCAAGGTGTTGAACAACATTCTAGCATTCTAGTGCTTATGCTGTAAATGTAGGAGATGCAGAGATGAGCCCTTTTAATTCAACTCTGGTTTGGTCTTTGGTTGCTATGATGTAATTTTCATCCTGCAGTGGGGTTGATGTAAAGTATCACAGGATAGGGATCCTGTGTTGTCCGTAACTGATAGTAGTGAAAGTCTGGAAGGGATGATTTGCCTTTGCCTTAGGTCATTCCTCTGCACCAGAACTGGGCCCTTCTTCTTCCATCTGCTTGCCTGTATTGTCTGTAGTCTTCAGTGCCCAGGCCCAGCCTAGAGAAGGGTGATGCCTGATAGTATTAAGCAGCCTGAAACAATGTTTGTGGTGCTTTCTAGTTGAGAGTTCTTATTCTCCTGGAGACGAGTTCTGAAGTCTCGTATTACTTGTGTGACTGAGGGCAGCTCCTCAGTTTGTTGTCACCTGTGTGGTCACTGCATGCTGCTACCACCACGCCTGTTCTCTGTTTTTAGTGCTTTTGATTAGTCCTCTCCAGCATCTCTGAGGCACAGAAAATGTCATGGTAGCACAAAAAACCATGTGGATTTTAGAGCTTTTGGAGTCTCCACTTGTACAGAAGCTGCTTGGCATCAGCTTTAGCTAGCAGTTTCCATCTGCTCTCCCTACAATGCATGTGTTGAAATACTAAAGAGAGCAGGGCATTAGATCTACAAGGAGATATCAAGAAAAACAAATATCATAAAAACAAGCAAGTAGAAATGTCTAATCATGTTGCATATGGAGCAGCAGGGCATATAGAGAAGAAACTCATGAAAGTGAGTAAGAAACAAATTGACTGTAAGAGGATTTATTTTGAGGGAAAGATATGTATGAAGTAAAAAAAATGCTATTGGTAATTTTTCATACATAAATGTTAGGGAGTAAAATGTACACACAATATGAAAACACAGTACACTTGGGAATTTAACATATCTGATACCAGATCTTCATATATGAAATGACAGCAAAATGCCCTTTAGCTCAAAGAGGACAAGCTTTCACTCAATCACAATAAAAATAAATTCTTGAAGTGACTGAGGCTTATTTCTCAACACCATCACTAGGATATCTTGTATTTGGGAGGAGAGGAAAGCAACATAAGTTCAAAACTGCATATAGGAGTTGTTACAAGGAGCTAGGCCCAATAGGGTATCGTCTTCATGTGTCCTGAAAGCCCTACAGAGGCAGATTTATTATAATATCTGTTCCCCATTTGTCATTTCAGGATTGGTAGAGACGATTGGAATTGTTATTCACCATCTTTTTCTAATCCTTTTCTATTTAACTACCATATCTTTTGTGTTATTACTGAATTCCTTAAGAATCATAGGGATTTCAAAGAATCCCCAGAAATATTGCTGACAAAATTAAATTTTTACTCTCAAAGGCTGTAGGATTGTCCTGGGCGCTCAGAGAAGGTAACACCAATGGATAGGATAGTTTTAAAAAGAAGTAAGCTTTTTCTTACTTCTTCCTTTACATCCTTTGGTAGTGGACAAGTCATTTTATCTATATTTAACCTATGCTTCTCCAATATAAAATTAAAACAGGCTCTTCCTACTCATAAAATAAAAACAATAACAAATGTGAGTCATCTGGGTATTAGTTTGTTAAAAGGTAAAGTCTGTTTGAATGTAATACTTGCAACAACCTTAATGTATTGTATATAAGCTACATAAGCAGCTAGGTGGTCACGTAATTCATCCGGTATTGCAGTCTTTGCTATCCTAGAGCAGCTTAGTATAGATTTTTAGAAATATTAGATCATCCCTTTTACTTTCTGGTAAAGATAAATGGTAACATTTATCATAGATATCCCATTTTTATTTCGTTAATCTTTCAATACAATGATTGAATAACACTTCATTATTTATAACTCTTTATTTTGTAAATCTTTCAATACAATGGTGGAATAATATTTTGAAAGTTGACAACTGCACATTGTAGATACTGTTTGAATTGTAGAGGTGTTTTGTACTGCCCTTATCAGTCACAAATATTATCAATAGATTTATACAAAACATAAATGTTATGTCCATTCAAGGAGGCCTTAAACATTGAAAACAACATTCATTTAGAAAATATTTGAGATAATAATGTATCATTCACTCACAGAAAAATTCAGCGTTGAGTTGAATTTCAGTCAGGTCTGGGAAAATACTTGATACCCTTTTGAAACAAGAAATTGTACCATCACGGAAGTCTTGCAGGGCTGTGCCATACCACAGCAATCAGAATCACAGAATATCTGGTTGGGAGAGACCTTCAGGATCATCTAGTACAATATTTGACCCAACACTGCAAGCTTGCCACTAAACCACGTCCCTGAGCACCAGGTCCACACACCATTTAAATGCCTCCGGGGGTGCTGACTCCACCACTGCCCTGGGCAGACCATTCCAATGTTCAATAACCCTTTCAGTGAAGAAATGTTTCCTAATATTCAACCTAAACCTCCCCTGGAAACAGCATATTAACATGAAATTTCCATCTTTTTTTCGTGCTTAAATGGAGTGGATCTCCAATCATTTCATTCAACAAAACAGCAATTTGGAACCACTTTACAGCACTCACTTAATACGATGTACCCTTGGTAGTTGACTTTATGGATTATGGAAGCTACTGAAGATTCTTTTTTTTATATATATATTTAAATTACCACTAGATTTGTTTTCTTACATTTTACCTGGCTGACTAGAGAAATAAAATTTTTCTGCCTGTCTTCTGGCTTATACAAAATACAGTTAATTAAGACATGCTATACTTTCTCCCCAGAGTCAAAGTGTAATGTTCAGCTGGCCAACTTGCATGAATAATCCATCACTGTGAATCATTAATTTAGAAGACAAGCTTTGGTAATTGATGTCTTTATGCAAGCTATGGAAATGCTTAGGGAAATCACTTACTTTGCTTGTTGGTACTTTTTTTTTTTTTTAATTTATTTTAGAATATTTCTAGGTCTGAGTAGCATTGGGCTGTAGCCTCTAAAACAAGTTCACCTGAGATTAATTGTTTCTATGGGAATGCAATCTTTTTCTTGGTTTTGAGTAAATATATTAATCTTTTTATTCTGAAAAACTTATTAAAATCATAAGAATTCACCTTGTGTGCATATACTGGATGAATCACTGTTTTAAGTTCTGGAATTTTCTAATAAAAAGGTGTGGTGATATTAGCAGAGCCTGTATGTACTAAAAATGCCTTTCAGCGATCATGATGTTGTTTATCAAGTAACACAAAACAGGGATTGCAGGCACTAATACCTACTGTGCAAGTTGGTACTTAGACCTTCCTATATTCTGATGTGTTGGAAGTGATTACTTGGGTTGATACATATCAGCCTTTGAGATGTTATGTTTTCTTGGAAGATGTACACATGAAGATATTTTAGGACACAATTCATAAATTTTGCATATATGTTCAATTATATTGTAACTATCATGTCTGTATGGTAGGAATAGTTATCAGTTTTGTTTCCTTCGTAGGAATCTCTTCACTTTTACTTATAATTGAAATATTGGGGTTTGCTAGTCGACAGCAATAGGTTCTGACTTTTGAATGTTTTGTCTGCCTTCAAAACAAGAAAGAGGCAACTAGGTTGGTAGTTGAGTGGGAACTGACAGCTTTGTGGTATTTCAGTAGCAGTTCAGGAGCGTAATTACCAATAGCCTGTAACAAAGGCATCAGGTTGCTGAGGTAAAAACATTAAGTGGTGATGTTTTTTTTTATTATTGTAGATCAAGGTTGTTTTGGATTTTTTTTTCTTTTCCCAGTTCCTTATATTTGAAAGTAATGTCTGTGCTATCTCTAAACTCCCCCTTTATCAGCAAAGAAAGATGTTTGCAGTTTGGGTCTTTTAACTTTGTACATTGTATTGCAGTTGCAGAAAGGTTAAGTATTCCTTCTGGGGTAGACTTCATATTTTACATTCAAAATAAGAATTTTATGAACTTATGAAAGGCTTTCAGTGCATGCACACAGATTTCATATATATAAATTATGATAAAATTGAAAGTCTTATGGTTGACTTTAATGGGTCTTGGACTTGATGTACATAGTGTTGTGATGTTTTCCGTAGAGGAAACTTCTTAAATATTTCTTACATGTTAAGTAACTGAGATGCAAAGTGGGCTATTTCTACATACAGACTTTTAAGTTGCAATGATTCTGAAAACAAGCGGTCAATTTTTTTCTCTTTAAAAAAAAAAAAAAAAAAAACCCTGGAGTATTTACCTCCCATTTAGCCACCAAATTAGAGGTTTGTTTTATCTCATATGCTTGGCTACTCCTTTTTGTTCCCAGATGAACCCTGGTGTGCTGCACTTCCAGAAATCCAGCCCTGAATTTTGACATTATATATCGGAACAAAAAGAGAACATGTTCACAACAAGCTGGCATTTGAACTAAATTCAAATGGACTTTGCTGTTTTGGTTCAATTTCATAAGGTGTGAAAAGTATCACATTGCTGATAGCTTCAGTTATTGAAAAATGATAATCACAACTTTTTTTAAGTGTGATGAAACCCTATTTATTAATGTTTTCTCTGGGCATACAGTAACTTGGCCTTGGGACATTAACTGCCTAATTGGGTTGTGCAATTATCTTTTTTCCCCTGTATGTGTTAAGCAACTAAACATGCAAAATTTTCTGAATGGTTCAGAGTATATTAGTTCAAGCCAATGGAAAAAATCTGTAATTTTTCAGGCCTTTTAAATAAAAGGAAAGATGCATACTGAACAGAACTTGGTTCATAATGGGGTTTATAGGCCAGCAAGAAAACTCACAGAGCAGTGACAACTGCTGTGTTTCCCTGCCTGACTCAGAATGGAGATTTGAATTTTACTTGCCTGCTTTGCCAAATAATTCCAAAATCATTGAACTTAAAGGGATTTTAAGCTGAACCTTTATTGGGTTTCCCTTAACAGGGAAAAGCAGTTCTTTCATTTTGTGTAGAGCATAGATCAGGAGCAGGTTTCTATAGTCTTTTGCTTTCTCTCTCATGCATCTTCCATGTGAGATTCATTAGGTAGCTAAATACTAAAAAACAGTGCTGAAAATGACTGTAGGAGGTATGTAGTTTTGTGGTTCTTAAAATGGGGCCAGAGAATATATATGGGTGGGGATGTGTATGTACACATGCATGCATGTATAAGTATCTTTTTCAGAAAATGTATGCTGTAGACAAGGCTCTGGTTGCCCGACTCCTTTTTAATTTCTCCCCCCCCCCCCCCCCCCCCCCCCCCCTCCCTCCTCTTTTTTTTTTTTTTTTTTTTTTTGTTGTTTTGTTTTTTTTTGTTTGTTTGTTTTTTGTTGGTTTGCTTCTTCTGCGTAACCAC
>JANIJG010014700.1:0-16041 GCA_024611175.1 Megaceryle torquata
TTTTTTCTCTTCTGTCCTCCTTCTTCTTTCTCTTCTCTCCTAATTATATTCTTATTTCTTTTTTTTGTTTTTTTTGTTTATTTTTTTTTGTTGTTGTTGTGGGGGGGGGGGGGGGGGGGGGGGGAAGCCTGTTTCCCTTGTGCCAAGACTGCTGTAGATAGCCAGAAATAACATGTGCGAATGTGGTTCATTGTGGTGTTATCAAAAGTAAGTGCTGAAGTTTGATTGTGTAGTATTTTGTTCTTCATCCCATTTTGGGCTATTGTTTATGTAGATCTAATGTAGCCAAAACTCTGCTTTCCAAACTGAGTATAAATGTAGCATATACCACTTAAAAAAAACCCCAACAAGCAAAGCTCTAACATTCAAGTGTAATTACCCCAAATATTGCTGTAGTGTGCCTGTTGTAAGCAGTGGTGGAAGTCTTTATTACTAAGTAAACTACATTCTCTGGGACTGTTGCAGATTTATAACATTTTAACAGTTGAATAATTTGTCCCATTTCATGTTATTCTTCCATCTGCTGGGACACTTGAGCACAGCAGCAGCCAGGCACACTATGATACTTCAGTATTTTCAAGTAGGGTACTGATTCAAATACATATATTCCCTCTACATAGAACCTAATCTGTGAAGAGTCTCCTTGAGGCTGTTATTCAGACTAAGCACCCAAAAGCCTGGCCTGACACCCATTACAGAGCAGGGGGGGTGGAAGCAGAGCGGGGCAGCTGTGGTTGGGGCTCCCTGGAAACAACTGGATTTAGCCAGCACACTTACATAACCTCAGCCTTGCATCCTCTAATGGCAAGCGTCTTCGAGAGCTGAAGCAACAACAATAATTTTTCCTAGGGGCTTAAGCAGGTCACGAATTTCTTTCTGCAATGAGTAATAGGCAGTCTGAAGCGACAGACCCTGTCCTGGCATATTCTAATAAGAACTATTTCTGAGAGGAGAGGTTGCAGCGGAGCAGCCAGGTTCTGTGTGGAGCTGATAATGAACAATGAAAAATATTTGCAAGGGCAAATAACTGTTACTTCTTTCTTGGTGCTTGGGGAAAGGGGCTACTGAGACAAAGAGAACTGCTCAGCCCTGCAGCATTACCCTCAGCTTCACTTTCTGTCTGCAAGCTTTGAGAAGTTTATGGAAGAGTGTCTGTGCAGTATCTAACAGGGAATTAGGCAGGGATGCTTGCAGAGAAAGGAGCAGGGGATGGGCTTTCATAATTGAAACAGAAAGATAAGGAAATATATGTGTAACAGAAGAGTGGTGAAAAGGGAGCCCTGAGAATAGGCTTAGAAGCCAGGGGCTCAAATTTGATTTCTCACATCTTGTTCTATTGGATAAGTCACATCACCCGTCTGTCTGATTTTTCTTATCTGTATAATGGGGGACATATTACAGATCTCTGTTTAAGGGGAGGTCTGAGAATTAATGGATGCTGATAGAGTGCCTGAAAGATAAAAAACGCTGAGTATTAACACAGCAAATAGTAACCCTTTTGACTCATTTATGATCTTATTACCACCAAATGTCTCTCTGGCTTCCTGTCATTTCAACTAAGCCTCCTTCTGATCCTATTAAACACCAGGGGGAAGATCCTCAGCTAGTGTCAGTTGTCACAGCTCCATTGACTTCAATTATTTCTTTTGCACAACATATTTCATCTAAAGCACCTCAAGTATTTGAGAGATATTGGACAATTAAGCAGCACAACCTCTACAGAGGTACAGAATCATACCACAGTTAGAGAAACTTAGAAAGGAAAGGTTAATTAACTTACCCAAGGTCAGGAAGAAAGTGTACCAGAGGTAAGAAAACAGACCAAGAGTCATGCTCCTGATTCTGGAGGTTGCCTTGGCCAGGTTTTGCTCTGTGTATCAGGGTAGATCTGAAGCCACTATTCCACTCTGTCTTTTTCAGCTTCTTACTGGTATGAGACAGTGCAGGACTCACTTCCTTTTCACACCCTCATGAACTTTTAATTTTTGTCATTCTTGTTTTATTCAAGGTATTGCAGGAAAATAATTATGGAGCATACACATATACAAAAGCTGATTCCTCAGCTGGTATAAATTCGAAAGACTTCCCAACAGCAGTGGGAATATGACAACTGGTACCTGAGGATATGGTCCCTAAGGCTTATTTCTAACAGAGTATGGCTATAAGTTGCCTAGGGATTTTCAGTCTCCTGTCACTTATGTGCAGGCTTTCTGAAGCTGCGGGAAGCTAAACAGCCTAGTGGTGGTGATTGCTTTTCCAATATATTGCCAGCCAGGACTTTATTATCATATGATTCTCACTAAGCTAGTTTGTGTCCTCATGCCTGCTGAAAGTCCAAAATGGATGCATCAGTTGGTGATCCTTAGAATAGCCCCAAGTGGAAATCCTTCAAATATCCACAGTAACTCTGCTGTTTCTGAGATGGGATTTTTTTTTTTTTTCCAATGTAATGAGTGTTTGTGCAACTTCAGCATTTTATTTGGCAAATTTAGACCCTCTTTCAGGTAAGCTAGTGAATGCTGTGATAGTGGAGTTTAATTTATAAATAGCCAGCAGATGAGCATGAGGAGGGGCAATGAATAACTCACAGATGAAAGAGTTAGAGATTAGTTGTGACATAATGGCAGAGCAGCAGTGCAGAGCTGAGGAGCCGTTCTCAGCCTGGTCAGCACTCAAAGAGAATCCACAAGTGCAGTGCTTAGTTATACATACAGTTTCCAGTCCAAAATCAACTTGTTTTTAAAAGAAAAACATAAAAGAAACAACCCTCACCCCGTGAAATCTGCAGCTTTGATGCAGTGCTCATAGTGCTCAGCTAGGAAATCACATGTTGTTGGTTTGGGGTTTTATTTTTTTTAAAGCTGCAAACAAGTTGAAGAGGAAAGCCTGTCAGAAATGAGAAACTAAATGTACTTATACGCTTGAGATCTTAATTTCCCAAAGCAGCTTTAAATCCTGATAGTGTACTCTGTACACTGAGTTAAGAGCAGATTATATCAAAATACTAGCTATTTGTTATTTAGTTAAAGAATAAGTGGATCTAAAAAGTGCTGTGTTTTCATACTTGGGTGAAAACCCAATCCTATCTCTGTAAAGCTCAGGAAGATATTTACATTGAAGTAAATATATATAAATGTGTTTGTAGACACATATAAGTAAATGCAGGTCAGTTCTGGGAAAACCCAAGACTAAGAATCCACAGGAGCACTGGAGGAAGGTCTGAGGTGTGTGGTGAGGGAAGTGAGGGACAAATAGGGCAGGTCAGAAACTCAGATTGATAACCAATGTAATTCCTTTTCTGCCCCTCTACACAAGTGTACTCCTGAACTAAGAAGTAGTAGTACTTTCTAAAAAAGTCTGCTGTCTAAAATCCTGGAAATTCTTTTTTCTTCATCCCTGTGCTAAAGTTAGACATTACCTTGGTCTAGACTTTCCTGACCTTTTTACCAAACATATCTTGATATGAAGAGACTTGGTCAGGACTCTTCACCTATGAAAGGAGATGAAGCTGTGAAAAGGAGACGACTCTATCATTCAGCTCTGGCCTGGAAAAGCTGTCTGCTTTTTTATTTCTCCCATGTATAAAATATGCTCCCTGGCAAGATGAAAGGGAGGTGCACACACTTTAGGTCAGTAGCCACATATGAGAACCAATATCAGGCATATGCTTCTTCTTGGAAATTTCTATCAAATGTGCTCTCCCATACCATCTTAGCCTAGATTTTTTTCCCCTGCCATGGGAGCCAGAGGTCTTCATTAGGAGGAGAAGGGGAACCTCTGCTAGGAACCCAAGACAACAGAAATTGGGAAGTTGTGCTATATGCTTGATATGTCCAAACACTGACTTGGAAAATGTTGCCTATTTGAAGGTGCTATCTCCTCAAGAAGATAATGTTGTACCGTGGAATAAGCAAAGTCCCTGTTCTCCAGAGAGTGGGTATAGGGTGGCTTCAAGTGTTCCCCATTTAACCCCAGTGAATGCGTAAAAGTGCCATCATCCCTCTTAAGGGGTACAGAGCGAAGAACAAATACACATTATAAAGTGCCAGAATACTTCATTGTTCAGTGTAAAATCTGTTTTTGTTGACAAGTGCAAGCAGTCTTTACTGTTTGCAGTTAACAGGACCCCAGGGACTTCCTGTTCATTGGAAGAATAAAAAAGTAAGAGAAAACATACATGTACAACTAATATTTTTTTCTAGAGCATGCATAACTTAGGCACAGACCTGCTACCGGACTCTGAAAGGCCAACTTTACTTTTACATGACATTTTAGAAGTCTAAAAGCACTTCTTTTGCAATAGTATCTCAAAGACTTAGAACTGACCTGGTCGACCTGATCCCATAGGAATACAGTAAATGGGTAAGGGACCTGTGAGGATACTGGGTCCTATATCACAAGCCTGGTGGGAGGACACAAAAATAAGGCTTACATTTTGGACTAATTAAAACCAGTCCAACATTACTTTCTCAGCTTCCCCTTGCATAGCTAATGCCTCAGAGTTAAGTCCTGTATCCTTTCCCAGGAATTCCTGTATGGGCCCTGACAATCTTCCCATTCTTGAAACTGAGAGTGAAAAACTTGCTAGTATTGTAGTCCTGAGCTTGTGCAGGTGCATCTTCCTCAGGGGTATATAGGATTGCTCACAGAAAACACCACTCCTCCCCTCCTACTTTTGGGGAAAGGGAGAGATATCAAGGCTTGGGTGGCATTCAGTGGGTCACTGTCAGTTGAAGGGGTTGTTGCCTTCACATTACTTGCCCCCACTACTTCTTTGTAAAGAAGGTAAGGATACACTTCTAAAATAATTTCTGTATGATCACAGGCTATATAGTTGAGGTTTTTTCCTGGCAAAGTCCTGCTAGAGTCTATAGCTATGGAAGGAACCTTTTACTTCTCCTAAAAGAGTTATTTTAATCCTTGATGGTGCTACAGTGTTTTTGAGTATTTACCTACCTAAGCGTCAGAAGGCTTGTCCAGGTCATAGAATCATGGAATGGTTTGGGTTGGAAGGGACCTTAAAGATCATCTATTTCCAACACCCCTGCCATGGGCAGGGACACCTTCCATTAGACAGTGTTGCTCAAAGTGCATTCAACCTGGCCTTGAACACTTCCAAGGTGGGTTCATCCACAGTCTCTCTGGGAAACCTGTCCTAGTGCTTCACCACCCTCACAATAACAAATTTCTTCCTAATAGCTAATATAAATATACCTTCTTTCCATTAAAGCTGTTATTCCTTGTCCTACACTCCTTGATAAAGTGTCCCTCCCCATCCTTCCAGTAGACCCCCTTTAAGTACTGGAAGACTGCTATAAGGTCTCTTTTCCTGACCAAACCAACTCCACCTCTCTCAGTCTGTCCTCATGAGGTACTTCAGCCAACCTGATCGTCTTCATGGTCTCCTCTGGACCTGCTCAAGCAGATCCATGTCTTTCTTACACTGGGGTCCCCAGAGCTGAGCACACTACTGTGGATGGGGTCTTATGCTACTTTTGAGGCAGCCCACGATGAGATTGGCTTTCTAGGCTGAGTGTGCATATTGCTGGCTCATATTCAGTTTCTCACCCACCATCACCCACCCCCAAGTTGTTCTCTGCAGAGCTGCTCTCAACCCACTCATTGCCCAGTCTGTATGCTGTGTTTGGGATTGCTCCGACACAGGTTCTTACATAGACAGCTTATACTGATTGCTGCTTTGTCTGGCCTTTCCAGAACAGTAGTCTTTTGCACATCCCTCTGACCAGCAAAGGGCATTTAGGACTCCTGCTGGCCATAGGTTGTTTCCTGGTGGACTGGAGTATTCTGTCCATCTTGGTCCTATTTCAAATACTGTTATCAACATGTCATTCCTTGAGTACATGTCAAAAGCTTTTGAAAATATACACCATGCTTGGGAGAAAGAGGATGTGATGGAAGGACATGGTGTGTGTGTGTCATTCTGCCTGACTTGGTGGCCTGTACAGGAGAGGGAGGTGCTCTCTCTGAGGGTCATTCTCAGAGGAAATCCCTGCATTTCTGTGTTCAGGTAGCATTTTTTGGTCAGGGAGAGGGAATGCTATAGGAGCTATGTGCCACCTGGCTGGTTCAGTGTCATTTCTGACATTTAGCTAATATACAAATATGGTTCTTACTCTTTATTTTTTTTCCGGCTCTAAAGAAATGTTAAAATGTATAAAAGCCATAATGTTATCATCAGTTTTGATGATAGCATTAAACAGTGTATTAAATCATTCCCTTTGGTGTACAATTCATACTTCTTAGCCTGGAGGTGCATTTCCTATTAAAATGTCTCAGATTCACATATTGTGAAATAATATCCACTGAAATTCTTTCTTTTTATTTATATATTTAAAAGTTGGTAAGGGATTTGGGGAAACAAATGAATTTACTGCCTAGTAATAATGTAACATTATAAAAGGTACAGTGCTTATTATGAGAGCTATTTTCTAAGAGGTTTTTAGGCATTTCTTTCCAATTGGCTTTGAAATAAGCACTGTTCCAGATGGACTGAAAACTATCTGAATGTCCCCAGGGACAGCATGTTGAGTTGGAGATAAGAGGACGGTAGAGTTGGAGGGTGCTTTAGAAAAGATTGGGCTGCAAGATTTGCTTTCTTCCAGTCAAAATAGTAAAGATTTATGGAATCAGTGGTTTTGACTACCTCAATTTTAATGATTTGAAACTGAATTTTAAAACTGATTGAAGAGGGTGCTGATCACTCTTCTTCTCAAATTCAGGTTCCTCTAAGGGTTCACAGTTCAACACCCAAATATTGAAGCTTTTAACACCAAACTGCACTAAAACATCAGTCTGGCTGAACAGCTGCAGTGTTAGTGTGGAAAGGGGTTAAGTAATAGTCATCAGTTCTGGTGTCAAACAGAGAGGAACTGCAAGCCCCAGAGAAAAAGACGACAATATGACAAATGGTCTGTGTTGGTGGATTTGCCAGAAGAGTTACATTCAGAGCTTATATAAACAAGCTTATATCTTGTGCCAATGTGGGGCACAGATACCCACTCAGCTGTACTGAGGAAAAGCACCCTTTTTCTTGGTATAATTGGTATCTGTAACTGAGAGTTTTTCCTCAGAAGAGCTGAGTTCTTTGCAGAGGTAGGCAAGAGGTGAATAATTCACCCATCCAGAGCCTTACCGGGATAACTTCTTGTTTGGGCATTTCCATGCACAGGTTCCAGCAGTGCTCAATGAGCTGACTGCTCAGGGCATCATTGTGGCCTTGCAGAGGTTATTCCCTGGGTATATTTGCCCTGCATGATCTGGCCCTTACCAGCCACACGTGCAGTATTGGCAAATGGTTTAATACACCCCACCCCTCAGTTCTATTTTCTTCTTTTATAAATCACTTATTTTTAACTTAAAAGTTTAACAAAATATGACTTTTTGGTCTGTGAAGGTCTAGGCGACAGCTTCCCCATCCCATTATCTGTGCTCTCTTTTGCTTGCAGTTCTTCTTTGGCACTGAAAATGCAATCAAAGTCACTGGGGCCCCAGTGGACCTCAACTTGTTGAGTAGAATTGGATAAACTAGACAAATTCTGGTGGTAATGGAAGGCATTTATGATGACTACCTGGCATTTTTCTCTGCCCTTTTTTATGTACTTGTCACTGTATTTTCCCACATCAATCTCATAAAACATTCTTTTGCACATGCTTGAAATATTGATATTATCCTACAGCAAAGATAAAAGCACATTACAGAGCAATATGGCTTGGTGATAGAATTATCTGCAATACACAGAAATCTCTACTGATGTTCAGGACTGCTATGGTATTAAACACATTACTTCTGCTGACAGGTGTTTTCATTTTCCTGCATGATGCAGGCAGGGGAATTTGAAGGAAATCTAGTTTTCAGTTCTAGATTTGTTCAATAAAAAATGTAAACCAAAAATGCTCATGGATATGGTGGCATCTTTTTAAATCAGAAGGAACTCACTGAATGTTTAAGTAAGTTTCAGAGAAGGCTGTGTGGTTGTATGTGCATGTGTTTGTATGTCTGTATTTACAAATATATCTATCTATACATAAATATTTATGTAAGCCTCACAACTGTTCCATAATTAGCAAATCTGAAAGGACTGGGGACAATCCAAAATCAAGCAGTTAAAAATTAGTGTCAGTGAACCTTGTGATGCTTTGGTGGGCTTTGTGATGCGATCTTCGGTAATATCTTTACTCATTATTTCCCCCCTATGACTTTCTCCCCATGCCGTGCTCAGAAAAAAGAGCTTCTGGCATAAATTGGGGATCTGCTCTCAAAATGACTGCTTTGTACATGGGATGCCTGCTTCAATTTTACTGAAGTGGAATGTGTAGCGAATGAGGCAGGGGATTCTTAAAGGGGAGGGAGGCCTCTTGAGCAAAGCACTGATTAAGGGGCATCTCATTCTGTCTATCCCTCTTTCTTCCCCAGTGTCATGATATGATGCTGTGTGAGTTACTAAAATAATTTTTTTCTCAGGGCATCCCTGTATTATGTATTCCTTGTGTTCCAGTCCCCAACCTGAGATTGTATAGCTTGGATGGAAATAATATTGAGCCCTGAAAACAGCAATCAAGCCAGCACTAAATGTGCTTCAAATGTGTAAGGTGCCATAAGGTGCTAAGTGCTCTGTGTAATCAGAATTTGCAATCTGAAATTGCACATTCAGTACTGGTGGGTATTTTGACTGAATTCCCCTGTTCCTGAGCTCTACATTTGTAAAATGAGCCTATCGCCTCAGAAAGGTGTTGTCCAAAGTAATTAGTTTTTGCAGAACAGTTCAGTGCTCTGCTGAGTGGCACCACAGAAAAGCCCACGTGAAAATGAATTACTCCTCAGAGCAGGATTAGTATAACCTGCAGAAGAAGGGACCAGAAATGGCCCAGTGAAGATAAAACATGCTATCAAGTAACAGCACCTTCAACAGGTATTATTCTTTCTGCGTGCTGAATGAAGGAATGGTCATGTCAAAAAGAGTAGTAGTATGTGCTCATGTAATTAGAGTGTGTGTATCAAAATATACACACATGAAAATAAGGCATTGCTTTTATGTTGTATTTGTGCAGGAATTTATGCCTAGAAATCAACTGTATTAAAAATAACAGTGCTTGCTGTTGGTAGGATGGGTGAGAATCCAATCTAACGGCTGGGGCCCAGGGCAGAGACTGCTCCACTCCGACGGTTGGTTCTATCTTTCACCACCTCAGCTCTGTTCTCTGTAAGTTGGATGTAATTAATACTTGCTTTCTATGTACTCTGAGACACTAAATTCCTTTGGAATAGTTTGAAACCATACATTGTACAAATATAAACTATTCCTATGTAGTATACGATTCATTTGTGGAACTGAGTTTGGAACAGTATTTTTGTATTATTTCAGGTTGCACATTCATAGTAGAATAAAACTGAGCGTTCTGCTGCTGTATGGAGTTAGACCTAGAGCTGATCAGAGCATGCTGGGGTTTTCATATGCCCCTCAGTTTAGGGAGATCAGGTCTTCTGCAGCATAGAAGGCAGTAGCTTTGGAGCAGGAGACTCTGGTCACTTCTTGCTGTGCTAGATAGTTGAATATTCTGCATGAATCTGACATAAAGTATTAATCAGTAAATTCTGGGGTTTTTTTCTGTAACTTATAAGAGATTTACAAAACTTTTGAAAACTTAGCTGAACATAACCAAGTATTTGTTTATGCCAGTATTTGTGACTGCAGTGAAATTTGTTAATAGGCAAAATTAGCAAGCATATCGAAAATGAAATCTTGGTGGTACTACATAATCTTGTCAGGCCATTTCCTATGAAAAACAGAGGTCTACCTGAATGTCTGGCACAACTGACACAAAAAAATTGTGCTGATCCTTAACCTTCGCTAGCAGTGTGCATCTCACTGCTAGCCCTATTGTATTTAGTGCGTGACTTACTGTAAATGCATACCTCCTGTGCGAGGACACCATGGAGGTGAATTAGATATGGGCTGCTGGGATCACACTTAGCCAGGAATTCTTATAGGTGCTTTTGCAAGGGGAGTGCTGAGGTTAAACTACATAGTTTTTGTGATTTAGTCTTTCTTGTTGGATATGACCTCAACTTTTCTTTCAGGTCTAAGCCCTGACAGTTAGAAAAAACCCTGACGCTTCCCTTTCATCAGAAGGTCAAGCGTATATCTGATTAATTCCTAGAAGGTGAGAAAATATGTATAATTTTACAGAGTTCTTTTAGAGCAGAAGTACCAAAAAGATGACTATTGTCACCATTTCCAGCTAGACCAGAACCTCCTGTCTTTTAAGATCTGTGGGAGAAACAGTTACTTTTCTCAAGAAGCACTGAACCAGTGTAAAGGCTTTTAGTCCTATCCAAAAGGAACGAACCAGGTTATCTCCTGCCATCGCTTTCAATGTGCCAGCCATGAGTCTCATATAATATATGAATATGTTGACTCTACATATAAACACACCCTATAAGCAAAGGTTGATCCTGTGCAGCGGAGTTACATTACCTTTTCCATTATCACTTGTTCTAGGCAGCGCTTAGGTCAGTACTGTTTGAGCATGTTTCCCTGTGTGGCAATCTAAATTGTGTGCAGGGTTCCAGGGAACAGTGTTGGGGATCATACAGCTGTGCATGTGCAAAGCCTCCGTGTACATCCATCATTTTCAAGGCAGCAGGAAAGCTCATTCTTTTTGCCAGGCCTTATCTGCAGGAGCTTGGATGTGATTCCCCCTTGGAGCTCCTGTTGGCCTGCTGTGCAGGGAATATTCGGCATTCAGGGCATCTATTCTGCAGCTGCCTGGCAGAGCACCAAGCTTGAGAGAGGGCAGGAAGGAAAGCACAGCCCTGTTTAAAACTACGTGGGCTCATCAGCAGACTGCAGTATTGCAGAAGATGAGAGGTAACTGCTGCATCGTTCATCCTTATGCAAATAAGGTGCCAGCCAGCAATAGTGGAGACTGAAACTGAGAAATGATGGAAGCAGCAGGGTGAAGAGATGGGATTATGCATGTGCTACTCTTCCTCCTTGTCCCATTGTAGCCCATGAAACAGGGAGATGAGAAAAGAAAAAAGGGAAAGAGGCAGGCGGTCACAGGAGAGGGGAGACAGAGGAAGTAAGTCAGATTCCCAAGGGCCAACTAGTTTTAGGAAAGCTAAGGGAGAGTGCTGTTGACTACCCAAGTTTTACCTAGATAGGAAGACTAGTAACTAGTAGTGGGGCCACAAAGCAACTCTGCTTTAACTTTTCATTGTCTTACTTCAAAAACAAATAAATGCATGTTTAAATGGTCACATTAGTTAAACACGGCTCTAGCAAAGCAGGGTTCTGTTAAATCTGCCTCTCAAACACTTGCATGTGCCTCTGAAGAACAGATATTTTCAAAATGTTCACTGATCAAGAATCCTAGTTGTTTTGTAAATGTGAGATGTCTTTTTATTGCTACTGCATAATCTAATTTTGAGGCCACTGGTGTCTGATGTGTATCTTAAAATCTGAGCTCCTGCAGGCATACGGTGTGTCATTATATCTCCTTGTTTAATTTTTCTGAAAAGATATATCTAGCTATTACATATGAAAGCATGGAAACACACCCGCAGTTTCCCTCTTCCCTTCCTCAAATCTAAACAGAAAAGGCAAATAAAACAAATGCTACACTGTTGGGTTTTTTTTATATAAAATAAATTAAATCATTCTGTTTGCACTGGAGGGACCAGGTGCCAGATTTGGACTTTAGAGGCTGATAGTTATACTAGTTTGAGCTCTGGGATTACAGCCTGGAGTGGAGAGGCCCACCTTTCTGTTTGGGTATGGGCAGACTGTGGGAGATGGTGAAGAAGGAAAATGACTTTTGTGAGACTTCATTTTTTCCTTCCAGAAGGTCTTTGTGAGTTGGGTGTCAGAAGGGGTCTGAGAATGGATTATGTTGCAGTGGAATCATGCACAGGAATTAATTTTGGAAGTAGGAGACTTACAAATTCTGCAGGCTGACTCTGCTCTTGTAGATTATATGTGTTCCCTGTGTTCTTGTAGATTATATGATGACTTGAATAAGTTTTGGCTGATTAAATGCCATCCCATTTTGAGACCACACATCTCATTCGACAGTTCTGCTCCTACTGCTGCATAGTAACACCATTTTGCAGCATGTTTTATTTGAGCCCTATACTTGGCTGCAGAACAAAGTGGAATGCTGCTTCTGATATCTTTCTGGCAATACCAGTAATGTAATCTATAGTCCAGAGCTCTTTTTTAACTGAGAAAACCAAGGAATGAGCCAGACGGAGGAGATAGGAGTGACCTTTGGGATGATGAAAGGACCATGGTTGGTTTTACTAAAAGGGAAGGAGCTGATTCATTGAGGCCACTAAGGACAGTCAGACTCTGCAGTTCTCATGAATTTTCCAGTTTGTAGACTAGCCAGAGTTGTCTGTCCTCATCTGTTATCACACAGCTCCCATAATGATTCAACTACACCACCCATCTTTCTCAGTGTGGCATATCTACAAGGCTCATATCTATATGAGCACCAGTGTGGAAGCTTGAGCCGTTACCACTCACCCCTTTTTCTGTAGCTGCGCTGGCTGTGACAGCACCAGTGTTTTGCAAAGGCCTCAGCACTTCCTTTCCTGTAGCAGTGTTGCAGTCTCTGGGGTCACAGGTCTTGAGGATTAGTCACTTATCTTCAAGCTCATGCTATTAGAAAAGAATCAAAGCAATGAATATGCTTCAAATGCATTAAAAAAAAAACAAACAACCCAGATGAGCCCATCTGTTCTGTCACAGAAAGGACCCTTAAGTCTGCTCATGTCTTAGCTGGAGGAGTTTTTAGCCTTTTCTTTACCTACACGTCTGCTCTTCCTACTGGCATCCCTCAGCAAAGCCGTACCTTACCCTATGGTTAATGCTGCTGCAGGAGAACTCTGGGAGCTTTGCTGTGGGTCATTGCAATTGTCTGACCCCAAGAATGGTGAAGGGCAGTGGTCTGAGAAAGTGTGCCTTTTTTTAATAAAAAAAAAAGAAAAAAAGAGCAATCTATTTTAGATCTGGGAGAGAAAAACATTTTGAAAGCTTTTCACTTAACAAGGCTCTTCTGTGACATTTAGATGCATTTATACAAGTTAAAAAGGAATTTGGCACCTTCCCACCTCACTCAGCAAGCATAGAAAAGAAATAGCAAGTAAGAAGACAAGATCACTTGATATGTTGCTTTGTTTTGTTCACATGAAGTGTTGTGCCCATTGATGTTGGCTGAGTACAGCCCACAAAGGGCCTTGGCAGAGGAGTCATTCAGTCAGGCCCAGGGCTTGCTTTCTAATGAGGAAAGATAATTATCATGCCAATCTCTGATTGCATTTTACTAGGCGCATTTAATCTGAGGGAAGATAGGAGCATCTTCTGTCTAATACAGACTTGAGAGCAGGGCTAGCAGGTGTAACTAAGTAATTACTCTGAAGTATTTTTTCATTGTTCCCCAAAAAGAGGGGGAAAGTCTTCATGGCTGTCTCTGTCTTCACTGCTCTTGAGTTCAACTTGGGCAGTTTGACCATGCTGGCCTCACTTCTCCAAGCACCTTCAGATCCCTTGAGAAATACTCTTGGCAAGCATTTATTACTGGGTTTGCCAACCCAGCCCTTTTCTGTTTGAAAGAGAAGATCTGAGGTGTGTTTGATGGGAACCTGTTGATGTGCTGTGTGCTCTGAGATATCTACTCCCTTGGCTGTAGAGCTGTGTAGGCACGATTGTATATTTGCATACATTTTTGTACATTATAAATGATTTCCATAGATGTACCTGCTGCCTATTTGGGTTCATAGGCAGGAATGTACATGTGTCTTTTCTTTGAAAACACACAGGTGCCCATGCTGGGGAAGTGTACAGATGAACGGATGCTCTGGGAGATTTTTACTTTTATATACCCAAGTGCATTCATGTCTACAAATTTATTGCTTCTGATTATATGGGAACTCTAAGACTGCAGAGGCAGCTGTAACACTTGAGAGTTATCTTGAGAATTCTCTTGTTTCTTTTTCTTAGTTGCAACAGATTCACGGAGCTTCTAGTTTTGCATACTTCTTCAGAACATGCATTGTCTCACTGATTCTGCTTACCACTTGGTCCCACAGTCACACCAGATGAATTGCCACCAGGTTGGGCATAATTTGCTCTGGATAGTGCTGTATAAACTCATATTGCCACAAGGAAAAAGGCAAACAGAAATAGAAGGTGAGATATAGAAACTTTAGGAAATTGTGCCTTCCTTTTGGGTCAAGGTATTGGAGTTCTTAAGCACCTTGGTCAGATACAGAAGCAGCTCCAGATAATGCTTAAAGTGTAATTTCAGTAAGATTTAATTTATTTTGTCATTTACTTTATAGTCAGTTCTTTTATTGTTATAAAATTGTTATCAATGTTTTCTGTTTCCAGCATGCCATAGTTTTCTGCAGTGAAGGTTCCCACTGAATGTGAAGACAACTGATGGGACAGTTGTGCTTCAGATGCTGGGGAAGTGGGCTTTGCATGTCATCTAAGTTATTCCAAGATGAGTAATGGAAAAATGGGCAGGATTTGCTTACTGACTTTAGCTATCAGCATTGACAACTCATTGCAGTGAGTGGAAGGGACCTCACAGACCTCACAAGCCTGCAGCTTTATGATACCTGCTGCATATAACTGCATTGGTTTATATATAGTTCAAGACCTTGTCCTTTTACGCTACCAGATCAAGACCAGTATATCTTGATCCCATAGTCCACTGAATAGGCAATTTTTCTTGCACTGTAGCAAAGTTCAGCAATGGGGAAGAGGAACACCCTGACCTTTTTTGATTCATTCGCACTGTCCCCTGCAGAACAAATTTCTCAAAACACAGGATGAGTCACTAAAGTCACACTATTGGCTCTGAGAGGAGAAAGCTGTGAGTAAATCTTATTGATCCACAACCCAGTGTCCAGCTGCTAAAACAACTGTTAAAACAGGTGTGTCTAATTTTAGCTTTGGAAACAGCTGGGGAAAGTGTTGGCCGTGTTTCAGTATCTTTTTCTTAAAGAGAAGGCATGTGGCATTCTCTGAACATGCCAGTATTGAATTAGGGAAACCTATTAATATTGGTGAGTCAACTTAACTTAATTCTCTCAACCTGCTAACAAGAGCACTTTGGAAAGGATTGGAGAAGAATGACAGGGTACCTTGAATAAACCAAAAGGCAAGGAGATTGCAGTGTGTGTGTTCTAGCAACAGCAATTTAATCAATTTAGGTGCATCTGTGCTACCCGTCACTTTGCTGGCTGTTTGTATTTCTTTTGCCTGGATGACTTGATGTCCTAGCAGTATTTTTCAAATGAAGGCATGCACCATTAAAGTAAAGATTACACATGCACATAAATAGATAGATAACGTGTATGAGAGAGAACATTAAAAAAACCAACAACAGCCCTGCTCTGAGTGATTTTGGTTTTTGCTGCAAACTCAAGCATTCAAAATTGAGGCATGCTGGAGGTAAATGTAACATCTTCTCTTTTCTGCATTCCTTTTAGTTTTTAATTACAGATCATGTTGTTCTGGACTGCTGATTTGTTTGTGAAGCAGAAACAATCAAGTGAAATGCATTTGTATAGTTAGAAAATTCTGTAGTCTGTGAAACCCTTGTTTTAGTTGCTGTAAAAATGAAGGTGTCTGTTGAATAATGAAGAGGAAGGAGGGGATCTAGTAATTAAAGAACTTGAATGCCACCATGGATACCCAGATTGTGGTCCTATCTCTGCAGCAGGGTTCTAGAGTGATACATCCTTCATGAAAAACAGTAGGTTACAAAAATGAGTGCTGGACAGCAGAACTAACATAATCGGTTTGTACTTTTATATTGGTGTCTTTGTGTCCCCAAGAGTAATGGCTTTGAAAGCTTATCACTGATGTAGTGGGCTGTGAATTCCATCCATGCTACCCCACCGCCCCCCCCCCCCCCCCACAAAAAAAAAAAAAAAAAAACAAAAAAAAAAAAGAGGGGGAAAAAAAAAAAAAAGAGAAAAAAAAAAAAATTTATCATGTACTTTAG
>JANIJG010014702.1:0-12247 GCA_024611175.1 Megaceryle torquata
GAGGCTTAGCCAGACCTAACATGGGGTTGTCCAATCCCTCAAAAGCCACCATATTCCTTGTTCCACAAGGAATTCCTTTACAGTTCAGCAGCTGCATAAGTTTCACAACAGTTTCATATTAGCATTTAAAACACACTTTAAAACAATGTGATGCTGAAATGGTAATTTGATAGAATGATATAATTACATCTTTTGCTTATGTAGAGAGAATACATTATACTCCTTTCTTCCATCACTCATCACAATACCATATGAATATATGGAAAGAAGAAAATCTATCCAACAGGCTTCATGGATAGCTATATGGCCTGAAAATCCACCTTTGTGGATTAACGTGGTGGACAAAGACTTTACAGGTAAGCTTCTGTTGTGATTTAACTCTGGTACATAGCTGCTTCACACAGCCATTTGCTCACTACAACACATGCCATTCACTCCAGCAGATGGGGAAGAGAACCAGGAGGGTAAAGTGGGAAAACTTATGGATCACTATAAAGAGTTTATTAATACAAAAACTGAACATGCAAGCAAAGCAAACCAAGGAATTTATTCAGTAATTCCCAGCATCTGTTTAGAGCCATGCCCAGGAAAGCAGAGGTCCATCACATGTAACAGTGTCTTAGGAAGATAAGTGCCACAATGCTGAACATCCCTGCTTCCTCCTTCTTTATGGCATGGAATATCTATCTATATATCTCTTTGGTTAATTCTGTTCACCTGCCCGGCTGTGTTCCCTCAGAACCTATTGCACATCCCTCAACCTAGTCTCTGGCTGGGCAGTGTGAAAAACAGAAAAGACTTTGATGCTGTGTAAGCACTGTTCAGCAATAGCTAAATTATCCCTGTGCTACCCGCACTCTTTTGGTCACAGATTGTGACCAAATAATTGTATTAGCTACTATGAAGAAAGTTAACTCTATCTCAGCCAAAACCAGTACAGCTTCTCAGAGGGCGAGTCTATATTGTCTTCAGCTTCAACAATGGCTAAGGATTTTTGGCACAACCTTGTAATAACAAAGCACTCAGCGCATATCAAGGCACTTTGCACCATTGGCACTGAGTGTTATTGCTTTTGTCAGTGCCCTTCCCTCAATTTAAATACTATATGTATATATAAGAATTTGTTATATTTCTATTAAAAAAGAGGGGGAACATTATATTATCATATGCTTAAGGAGTTACAAAGTATAATGCACACATAACTGTAGGCATGTATCTATAGAAGTAAATGTGCATTTTATTTTATTGACACTGTTCACACTTCAGTGGATTCGCCTGGCCTAATATAAGTACACCCTGTGTACATGTAGCATTAAAATGTGGTAGAAGTGACTATTTAAATGCACAGTCATAAAACATCTGCACCAACAGAAAACTTAATTGACACTAATTGTCACCTTATCTGCTAGTCTTAGCAGACTCATTCGCCACTTTCTTTCTCATTTGCTCTACCAGCTACAGGCATCTTCCCCTATTAACATATAGAAGGTGTATTGATAGGAAGAGAATATGACACCAACTCTACAGCCATAGACTAGAAAACAGATGTATTTTTGTCATGTTTGTCAGTTCAGTATCTAAGAACAAAATTAATTTAAAAATTTTATCTGCCCAGAAAAGCCCAAATTCCATCAGTCTTTTCAACACTAGCCAGTGATCTTCACTTTAGTTGTTAGAACTAACATTCACTTTTTTTTTGATTCTTCACTGAAAAATCTAGAAGAAATGAAGAAATGCTCACAGAGCATTAATAAACATGCACCCTAGTTTTTAGACAAATCTACTTAGTATTATCTCAATTAAAAAAAAAAAAAAAAAAAGCGACATCTTATTTCAGGTAAGTTCCTCAAGTATGGAGACTTACAAACAAAAATGTGATAAAGACTAACTTGGGAGCTTAATTAATTAAACTTCATCTGACTATGCATTTAGCATGTTCATATTTTTACATTCTATGTTTTGCTCTAAGATATTTCTATTTGAGGTATTTTTACCTTCAGTACTGAAGATTATAGTTGTCATGTTGCCTTCTGGTGATGAGTGAGAATTAAACTCGTCATTGCAATAAAAGAAAGTTACAAATAGGCCTTTTTCAGAAAAGGACATAATGCTCTGAAACAAGTAACTTTTTTTCACGCTAGCAGAGATTGCTGCTATTAAGACCAGCTCTGGCCACTCCTGTCCCTGTGAAGTCAGAAGAATGCATTTAGTCCTCAGAGAATCCCAGCCTTAGTACTTTACAGGTCTTCATGCTTCTGGACAGAAATACTCACAAGCAGAAGAGAAAAATTATGAGAAACAGAAGGAATGAGGAAACTTCACTTGTTGGAACATAAGAGGAATTACTGTTGTTCTGGACTTTTTTCTTCCAATATGCAAAACTTAGATGCCAATGTTTCACATTCATCACACAATCACAGGATAATAGATCATGAGTAGTCAGAGCTCAGCTTTCCACAGACCTAATTCTTCAGCCAAAGTAAGCTCTCAGTCATGCCAAAGCTCCCCCATGACTTTCTCATCTGTGATGACATATTAGCTGTATTTAGCTTTGTCTCAGAGAATATAACATCCTGAAAATTTGCCCACAGAAAAGCCATCATGAGGAATTACCACAATATCTTCTTGTTCAACTACAGAGCACCTGAGGCTACAAAGACAAAGGCTGCCTTCTGTCTCACAGTGGAGAAAAATCACATGACAAAAATTCACAAGATAAGCCTTAAAGAAAGCTAAATTAATCGAATTCTGATTATGAACCCTATAAGAGAAAAAGAAAAAGGAGATACAAATAGGTCTACAGGACCTGCCTTTGCAAGGAAGAAGCTATTGCAGTCTAGTTAGCTCTACAGACTACTGGGGATATCTAGCAGGATAAGCATATTAGAAATTATGAGGTGCGTTAATACTATTAGAATAAGTGGAAGAACAAATACATGAAAAACAGGTAGACTGTGTGCTTAAATTCTTAATTTTTGTAAGAATACTCCTGAAATCCAAGTGAGGTTAGGAATAAGTGTTGTGACTAAGTTTGACAACATGTAATGATAAAGATTGTCACCATGGACATTTAATGAAGTTACTCCTATCAGATAGTTTATATTTTCTTATCCAGGATGATTTCATATAAACAAATGCATCTTCGCCCATACTCTTAAAGGAATAAGAAAATACACACAGCTAAACTGTGAAATTTCATATGGGAAAGAAACATCAGGTTTAATAGAAGAGGATCTTTAAACACACTGAAAAGTCCCCTTTTTGACCACCCCCGAAAACCAATGAAGAATGCTTGATATTTTGGAGGAATTCTGAAAATAAGCCAAATATACAAAATATTCTGTCATTTATTTAGAGATCCCATGGAGTTCCTTAACTGCTTAAGTCATGTTTCCTTTGAAACTGAATATCAGATATGTTCTGTCCAGCAATTAGGTGTATATAAAACCTGAAAGTAACTTAAACCCCTGACAACCATTTTTTTCAGAAATTAATATATAAATGCCAGTGTATTAGTTTTCATGAAAAAGTACTGAGAAAGCTTTTTTTCTAACTTCACCTGAGTCTCTAACCATGAGTTAGAGTTTCCATGAGAGGAATTTCCATGAGTTTCAAGGTCATCTTTTACTTTTCTCTGGCATTCACAGAAAAGCTGAAAAAGAAATTAATTTAAAATTATCTCGTATATGCTGAATTAATAGAATGATAAGGTGACACTGGTAAAGAATTATGTGGTGTGATTTGGTGCATAATCTTCTGTAGCCACATTGCTAAGATGTAATGCCATGCCAGAATCAGCTCAGAGACCTCATTTCTATAACATATTTTCCTTTTGTTCTAGAATAGGGTTTGTGTTGCTTTGGTGCCTGAAGGTGAGAAATTTGATGCTACTTTTGAAGAGGTCTCTTCAATAAGAGATGTATCTTGTCAATTCACAGACAGTGGGGAACTACAGGATACAACCTGACTGAAATTTGTGGTTTCAAAATGAAATCATTCCATTAAAATTTCTGTCTTTCCCCTAGTAGTCTAATTACAGAAGCTTTATTCTTTTTCGGTTAAAGGATGTTCCTCACACATTCACAGGTCATCCATTTCAAAAACATTAATTGATAGAAGAAGCATGGACATTGCGGAATTAGAGATATAAAAAAAAATTAAAATCAAAGAAAATATTCTAATAATTATGTAGGGGATGAATGTTTATAAACAGTTTCATGGTTCTCTTTCTTTTTGGATTTTATATGATCTCAGCACATTATAAAGAAGACAGAGGGGGCAGAGTCCATCACTAATTACAAATTCTATCAGCCTTGTTAAGGAAAATGGAAGGACAAAACTGTATTGCTGCAAAATTCAGAACACAGAATTGAGCTGTCACAGACTACAACCGTAAGTCTACTGAAGCCTGAAGCAGATGGAGCTGCTTCATTATTGGATGCAGCCTACCAGTTACTAAATAAATATATTTAGCTTGCATTAACAGACTAGGGGAGATACATATTGTTTTAAATATCTGACAAATAACTGGGTAATGATTAATAAGAAATAAAACAAATATTGCCCCTGTAATATGATATGCAGCCTGTAATTCAAATCAAATTGATTCTCCAACAATGAAAAGGAACTTTAAAGAGATGCTGTTAACATGACAAATGCATTTCAGTCAGAAAACAATTGTCTGTTTAAGGTGTCAAAGAAACTAGTTTCTCATGAGTTTAGTTTTGGTGATATAATTATTTATAGTTTTAACTCTTTTGTTCAAAATGTTGGGCATTTTTCAACGCTAGTGCTAGAATAACAACTTCTAAACAACATTAGAAGACAAATACACATCAGGAAATCTTCTCCGCAGAAGGGAAGGATAATAGCATGAAAATGCATGGAAATGTCCAAGTTTATTGTGATACATTTTAACAGTTTTCTGAATAGCAGTAAGTTAAATATATCTATATTCAATTTTAGCCACTGATGACTTGTGATAATTTCAACTGGTATGTACATTCAACAGTGAACTAATGAAGGGAAGAAAATAGCTCTACTTCACATTAGGGTTCTTATGTGTGGATGGATCCCAAATTAGAAGTGAAATAAAGATTAGCTATGTGATCAAGATAAACTCTGAAAAGCAAGCTGCAGTTGTAGTGCTTACCATGAAATGGTAGAATATTCTATAAATGAGGTTGAGTATTGTGTTACAAGATTAAATACTTGATACATTAAAGAAAGGTGTCAAATGCATCCCAGTTAATTGCACACCAATAAAGATGGCATAAAAATGGTTTTTTATTTGTCTCTGCAAGTTAATATGTTGCATCTTCTCAAATATGAGACATTAGTAGGTTTCTCAGCTTGCATAATTCTCAAGAGCAACTGATACTCAGAAAAGCAATTGCTACTCATTTAGTGCATTTTAAAATACACATGTATTTCTCATTCCTTTAAACTTCTGAGGCAATGAATCACTCAGCTACACTAGATTACACCTGAAATAATGCTTCTTTCTTCATTTAATGCTTTCCTTTCTAAGACTCCATTTAAAATTTATTCTAATTTAATTTGTATAATCTTTTCTTTACTATCACACAGTGTGTAAATTAGCATTTTTATTTTCTTGAAGCACAGGGGATTTGTAAGATGAGGTTTCAAAATACAAGGACTGTGGCCAATGACATCTTCAAGGCTTGGTGGCTCCCAGTTCTTATTGAGTTCTCACGTAACAGATGCCATGAGCTCCTTTCACATAGCAAAATTCTGTAGGAAACAGGGTCTCCCTCTGAGTTATGGATTTAATGGGAACTAGGAGCCAGGAGCAGTTGCTTCTGTGACAGGGCAGTTTTGTTAGCTGGTGAGCAGAATCACATTAGCCAATCTAGGCCACCCTGAAAGCCAAGTAAAACATTGCCAAGAGTCACTTCACTCATCAGAATGCCTCTCAAAGTAGCCCAGTGTAATTTCTCCCTATAAGTGCTAAAGAACTCTCACTTTTATTAATCTTACATTACTAGATACTTGGGCTGACTTTCTTTCTCTGTTTTTCAGATACTGTTCCCAGCTCAGCATGCTTCTTATTGAGCAGTATTATTCTGTGGAATTACACTCTGATTTCTGAGATTTGGATATAGATTTTAAGAGCTAGAAGTGGTAAAAGCTTATTGATTTCATATCTATTTGTATTCAGACCTGTGAACCACACAATAATCACGATGGAATCATTAATTTCAGTGGCTCACACTTTCTTATTTCATTAAGATAGAAGAGTCTTCAGTATGCCTGAAGCACATTTTAATTTTATCATTTTTCTCAGCTAGATTATACATGCACTGCTTTCTAGTATACTGTAAGATTTGGAGGATAATCAATGATTTAAGGGGGAAGAAATTAGTAAACTTAAGCTTTTACACCAACTGTTTTTTTAAAAAAGACAAAGTGAATATTTTTTAATATGATATAGAAATTAATGATTGACTCAATGGTGAAACTTAAAAAATACAGGTACTCTTAGGGCTAAAATATGTATTTTCCTAGAAGGACTGCATGTTTCAGATTTTCTTTACTTTTCCCTTTGTGCTAGTACCATTTGTAATGCAAATGCTAAATGGATGAGCACCACCAAGTGGCACTCTGACAGGTACAAACACCAAGCAGAAATCATAGTATTAGCCCTGACTGATTTTGAAGGCTAAAAATCCACAGTATTATGACAACTCTGCTGAACTGTAGCTAGGATACTACTGACATATCTATTTTTAATGAATCTTCAAACAACTAATTTTTCTGGAATTAATTTCTTGTTCAATGATTTATCTATTTTCTATTAATTTCACAAGAACATTTCTGGAAGATTTTTTTGAGGTAGTTCAACACTACCACTATGCAATCAAAACTTGCCATCTTCCATTTCCACTGTTTTAGGGCACATCTTTTGCCTCGTCACTACATTTACATTATCAGTTTCAAGTTTTTTGCTTGTATTTTTAAATAACTTTATGCTTGAGCTAGATAAGAGGTAATTTGCTACCAAGTCTTCAGATGTAAAAATGATCTTATTCCCTTGGTAGGATAACTTTCTTTATAGAGACATGCAGAAAAATAAGTGATGAATAGATACATTCCTCATGTAAGACAGATAGTTGCATCCTCAGGTACATATTGGTTTATTCATAAACCCCTTTTTTTTTTTTCCTGTATCAGATATGATACTTATAGATAGCTTTGTTACTCATGTTGACATTAGAGTTTTTCTCCCTCAGATATGCTTAGCTGCCTTCAGGATATAACTGTTCCTCTACTACCAGCAGAGCTTTTTACTGTGGTGATGATTGTGGCGATAAAATGGGGAAAGAATACAAATAATTTTGGGATGTTAAGAATACTAGGGAGATATGATCAAAGATTAGGCAGAGTCTGTAAAGAAAGCAAGCAAATGTCCTAAACTTTTTCAGACCAAACCAACTATGCTCAGATTCTCACTATCTCCTTTTCTCTCTCTCTCTCTCACTCTCTCCTTTTCTCTCTCTCTCTCTCACTCTCCCCCTGTCTCTCTCTCAATGACAACAGACTGATGGAAAGAGGTATTACTTCCCATACAGCCAGCCTGAAAGAGGAAATTTTGTTGTCTCAGGGAGTCAGTTGGACAGAAAATTGGAAGCCCATCCAAAGCACTGGCCACAGGATTATCTGAGCAAGAACTATCTAGAGAGAATAATTAATGTTGTTAAAAACAGGGTTTTGAACACTGTATGAACTTCAAGTGCATTTATATGCAACAGAAATAGAAAATAAATACTCTAGAGAAGCATTTGTAGTGTGTCCCTCACAGAAACATAAGAGGGAGAGATGAGACCAGGTGGAAACACACATCTAGAAACAATAAACATTAGAAAATCCTGACTGCGCTCAAAGTAACAGATATCCTGTGATCATACTTCACTCATAAACCTGTAATTTTCTGTGAAAGAAGAGAACCTGACCAAATTCCCTAAAATTATATCATTTAAGCAAAACAAAACAGTAATCTTAATGGCACTCTTCACATTTGTTTACTCTCTTCATAAAGACCCTCTTAAATTAGCTGGTCTGGATAAACTGAACAAACCAAAGAGTCTTAAAAATTTGGCTGTGGTTCTTTCCAGCTTTATGTTATTTATTTTTAATCAATAATAGAATAGAGGTGTAATTTCTGAAGATAAGAGAGTTAATAATGTGCCAATGGAGACAGTAGGATGACCCAGCTGAAGTATAGATTGATTACCATCTTATCATTCTTGATGAAAAGAACAGAAAGCTGGCATGTGATTCAATCAATATATATTTAAATTAAGCATAGTATAAATGCAATCAATATCATGTTATAGAAGACAGATCTTATCAAACAAAACTAATTTCATTTTTTACAAGATTACACTTGACTGACAAAAGTAACTGCAGATGTAACCCACTTAGATGTTACAAAGGCATGATTTAAAGTTGCACAGACTTAAAAAATTAGCACAGAATTTTCACAATCCCATGAAAAAGGGATTAAGAACTCACTAATGGACAGACAATAAAAAGTAGTGTTCAGTAGAAATCAGTAAAGTGGATATATCTAAGGAAGCTTCATTAAATGTTAACAGAAATTTTGATAGTATTTTAAATTCTGAACTACTCATATAAAAGTAAATTAAAAAAAATGCTTTAGATATGATTCATAGAGGATCTACAATGTGGATATGGCACAGCAAGAACACAGATCAGTCAAGGATATAAGGTACTCTGAAATACAAATAAAACCATAATAAAACCCAGAAATTTATTTTTATATTTTTAAAAAACCATTAATAGGACATAAATGAATTAATGAAATTCAGTTATGAGAACCATAATTAGAAGACAATGAAAAATAAGAACCACAAATTGAAGGGCTATGAAAAATGCCTTATTGTAAAGATAGATTTTAGAAGCTCTATTCATTTAGCTCTAAGGTCTTTCAGAAATGGGGCATGGGACCTGTTCATCTAGTTGAGAGAAACACTAAAAAAATTATTGACACAAAATTATATTTAAATGAGGAAAAACGTTTTAACTGTGAGTATGATTAGCCATCAGAACAAACTACAGTGAAGAGATATTTTCTCTGGTTTACCACTCAAGACTATTTGACTTGATGGAAAACAATATTGTAGATCATCATTTGAGTAAGGATACCCATTACAACAGTACAGACCACATAAGAAATACAGTTTACACATCAGTCTTATACAGAACTTAGAGAAGTATATATTTATATGAATTCTGGACATGTAAGGTTATAGGCTTTGCACTCACAAATTGCTGGACTTGATACAAGAATAATAAAAAGTTCTACACTCTGCATTACATGTGATATCACATTAGTATGACTTGAAGTTCAGTTTGGGACCCATAATCTAAGAATCACTTTGAAATTTATGAATATGAGATATTTCACCACTTTTGGTTTAGGAATTTCTCTACAAGTGTCCTTTGCAGTGAGCAAAACTCACTTATCTCTGCAAATATTTAAAGAAATATTCTGTTCTTTTACTGGCATGTTGAAGAATTCAGTGAGTTTCAATTCTGACATCATAAACTCATAGAGATGTTATCAGTAAGAAAGGGCCAAAACTGCTACCTCCATGGAAATTGAACTTTCCTTCTACTCTGTTTGGTTGTCCCTGCTTTTGGACTTTCACAAACACACTAACAAGGAGCAGTATGGAAAGCTTTTTCAGCTTCTGTAGAGGAAGCAAATGGATCCCACACCATGACAATCATTTGATAGCCTTCATAAGCAACATGTTATTTAGAGATTAAATCTTGTGTTAACTGCAGTTCTTTCCTTCAAGGCATGGATTAGATTGCAAAGGCCAAGTTATTGTATTAACATCACTTTCATTATTGCTTAGTATTCCAGTTGCATTTCTTGGAGAGTATGCCCATTACTGTATGATACATGATCAAATTTCTTCTAATTAATAACTTCAAGGAAGGAAAAAATTTATCTCTTAAAAATGTTACAAAGCCCATTGGACTATCATTTAACATCTGCAGTGCAAATTTTAACTTTAAATAAGAGTAGGCTCACCACTGTTTTAAGGACTTTACTTAGCTATACCTATAGGAAAAAAAATACAGTCTTATACAGAGAAAATTATAGAACTCTGCAAAATTGACACTTTTATATGACTCGCGCCTTTTCTTTACAGGATGCTTATTTTCTGATGCAATATCAGATGAGAAGATCAAATAACCATTAACCCAAGATCTAAAATATTAATAAGTGTTATTATTTCTAAATAGCATATTTGTCTGATATCCTCTAAGGCCAGAAATTGTTTAGAGAGATTAGTCTTTCTGAACACTTCATTACATGTATTTTATTTGGCTGATACATGCATTAATAGGAAGTAAATGTCAACTCCAGCTCCACTGGCAAGTAAACAGAAGCCTTTGTTAAGTGTAATTTAAGATAAGGTCCATTTTTTTAAAGTGGTGAAACATTTATTTATTGTACTAAGGTTAAGGTAAATTAAATTATTTTTTCCATTTCCTATTAATGTTCATGTAACTTAATCTCTCTTTGCCCATATTCTCAATGACAAAACATAATGGAAATACAGCCAGGTGGAGTGAGTTCAATAAGATTTGCTAATGAGGTAGCTGATGAGGTTTCATGCAAGAGATGTTTCATTGAAACTGCATTAACAGATGATTAGCAAGTTTAAATTAAGAGGCAAAGAGAACAAACAATATGAGGCCAAGCAGGTGGTAAAGAATAAATACTAAGAAAGGAGCTAGAAATGTAATAAGGCTTAATGCTGAAATATTTCCTTACTACTTAGAGACAAATGATAAAGATCCTTTCTTAAAGTACTTCAGGAGAGGTAAACATGAATACCAATTAGTAGCAAATATGTCAACACTTCAGGTGACAAAAGTACTCTAGCTAAAGCACTAAAGACCTTGGGTCACAGAAATGAGGTGTGTGGCAAAGTATATTGAATGCTAAAATTATACCAGTTTGTGATAATATGAATAACACAATTAAATCACTGCTGTCTTTGCATAGAGAAGAAAAAGAAGACCAAGCAAAAGGACTGAAAAAAATCAATTAATATAGCACACATTTTCCTCAAAAATCCTCGATAATTTTATTTTTCTATTGTTATCTCTGAAACATAACAATACATGTTATGTTTTTTACATAAACCTGAAAGGGAGAATGTAGCAATTAACATTAAAAAATTTCATGTTTTGCATGACAGTTTGCATATTGGTTGTGTTTACTCAAGCTTTATTCTTGCTTCTCAACTATCACATTAGGTCATCAGACTACATAAAAAGTATGCCAGCTCTAAGACGTTGATAGTAAATTATGAATTTTCAAAGATGTTACAAGAAACGCCCAAAGGAACCACAGGCTTAAAAACATTTTGCATGAGTGAAGATTCATGATTATTCATAATTAAAATCACTACAAAAATCCAAATGTGAGTAACATAAAGTTTGGAACCTAAACTTGAGATCAGCTTTCCTTAATGGCAAAAAATTTAATTACGGCAATGGTTACTTTGAAAACCATGCAGAATTCCCAGTTTGGGGAATCTTATTGTTTCTCTATTATATGATTCCTAATATTACACTATTAGTACTAGTAATATATATCAATTAATATTAATAATTCACCACTAGTTTAATTTTATTATTACTCCAATTATTTTCTGCTTCATCACTTTCCACAACTGAATGCTTGTAAGTGTCCTGGTTTTGGCTGGAATAGAGTTAATTTTCTTCCTAGTAGCTAGTAGAGTACCTATTTAACATGAGAAGAATGTTGATAACACACTGATGTTTTAGTTGTTGCTAAGTAATACTTATCCTAAGTCAAGGATTTTTCAGTTTCCCATGCTCTGCCAGCAAGCAGATGCACAAGAAGCTGAGTGGCAGCATGGCCGGGACAGCTGACCCCAGCTAGCCAGATGGATATCCGTACCATAGAATGTCATGCTCAGTATACTAACTAGGGTGAGTTGGCTAGGGGAATGTGCATGGCTTCTCAGATATCAGTCAGCACATAGTGAACAACTGCATTGTGCATCACTTGCCTTTTCTTGGAGTTTATTTCTCTCTCTTTTTATTTTTTTAAATTACTTTTATTTATTATTATTTTTCTATTTTATTACTGATACTATTATATATAATTTTAGTTGTAAAACTGTTCTTATCTTGACCCACAGGTTTTACT
>JANIJG010014705.1:7920-63728 GCA_024611175.1 Megaceryle torquata
ACTGTGTAGTGACGCTCTCTGGCTCTGGTCGGTCTGGCCGTCCGGTAGTGGGTGCTGGTGGGGCTGGCAGGGGGGGTGCGCGGGGGCGCGGTGGGCGTTAGAAGTTGTCTATTATTAAGAAAACTTTAAGTATCAGTATTACATTAATTTTTAAAAATGAGCTTCGAAATTCATGGATAAATGTACATGCATTAATTAAATGGAGTGCTGCCAAACATAACTTGAGATTGTAAAGAGAGTGATCTCAAATTTTTTATAAGTTGTAGTTCTTATTGAAGCACCAGTGTAACAGTGTGTCAAACTTGAAAGCCCTGTGTTGAGCTGTCATAATTGAGAGAAGAAGAGACATGCAATTGCTTGTGATGTGGATATTATTTATCTCACGATCTTCATTGTAACCTGTACAAAAATACCACTTTCAATTAAATAAAAGCTATTTGTTTACTTTTTTGCACTTATTTGCATTGCAGGGATGTCATGCAAAGCATTACATGAAATGTCCTCTACTGTTTCCTCAAAAAAGGGATACTGAAATAAAAGGAAATGTATTTACCAACCCAAAGCCCACTGAATTCAAAAGAAAGACTTTCAATGGCATCAGCAAGCCTTGAACCAGATCTCAATGAGACAACACCTTTTATCACATGACATACCTTGCATATTCTCAAATACACTTTAAAGGACTTTTTCATGCAAGACTCTTCTGATCAACAAAACCAGCAGAGATGCTGAATACCTTTTTTGAAGAGAGATTAAAATACATCTTTCTTCAAGCAAGTTCAGTTGCTCTCTCACCTGATCTTGTTATGCTTTGCTGTAGATTGAAAGTGTAGGTTCGTCTTTGGGCTGGGCATGAAGGTAAATGAGAAGAACATTTTCTTCATGTTGAAATATAAATAAAAGTATCTAATTAAGCCTTTCAATCAATTGAGTTATTACAATGACAAATTAAACACCAGAGTGAGCACAGCTTTCAAGTCAGTAGATACAGCTCAAAATGTGAAGTCACGCTCATCTCAGCTTTAACAACATCTGATGAAAGGTGGGGTTCTGTCTCACATCATTTCTGGAGAACCTTTTGTTCCTTCCTTCCAACTTTACTCTGAAGTACATTTTCTTTTCACCAGCGTTGAATACGTGTTCTGTCATCTTTGTAAGCATTTATATCTACAAGCGAATCAAAAATATCCCCCCATATTTTTTAAAAGGAAAAGGTTAAACGGAGATGGTGATGTGTAAGCATATGAAAGGGCAAAAGGATAGATGTTAATCTGTGCGTGATATTCCTTCAAACAGCATACTAAACATTCTTCTTATCCAGCGGCAGAAAGACAGTCTAAAATGAGAATTCATATAGGCAGCTACCAAAACTTGAGCTACCGGAGATTACCCATGTGCTGGACTTCCAGGGAGAACTCCACACACACTGGCATACAGTGAAATCATAAGTGCTTTTTCATTTATGCACGTGTTACAGAATGGTGTTCAATTATGATCAAAGGGCACCAGAGTAAGGATATTGAGTCCTTAGGACAAGGCATTTCACTTGGAGTTGCACTCATCGTTATAAACGTGCATCTTGTGTTGACGCTATTAAAGCCAAAAGAACATGTGTTTTGTGTTCTCATGGCTGTGCAGCCACAGTCTCAATAAAGAGAGACTTTAGAAATTTGGGGTTTTCTCTTTACTGGGGATAAGCAAATGTCATCAACACCTGGTGATGTTTAGTAATCCCCATATTGAATTCAACAAAATGCTTCACAGAGTGGACTGGTATTTGGTGGAGATCTGACAGAACTTTTTGCATCATCCCTTCCCAGCAGATCTCCAGCAGGAACTGCCCTCTGCCATGGCAGCTCACTTGCAAACCTTCTTGTGTCCATCAAGCAATGGGTACTTTTTTTTTTTAATTAAACCAAATCAAAAATTCTTGTATTTCACAACATAAATGCAATATTTCTGCTAAGTTTAAACAAAATATCTCTTTTATTCAAGCAAAGAGAAATTTTCTACAGAGAAGTCAGATACAACTGAATAGAAGGCCTGATAGAAGCTTAATTACAGCAAGGCTCTAGAAATATAATGCCACTTTTAGAAGCCTGTCCTCTGGGATTTCTACAAAGATGCTAATCGCCAAAGTTATTAGGAAGAGGTTTAACAGAGCTTTCAAAAGAAGAGAACAGTTTAGAAAGAAGTGGATATGGTATTAAAAAATCTCGATAATACCCTAATGAAGTAAAAACAATTTTCTTTGCAGTGAAACTAAACAATGAATCATTTATTCAGATTTGTTTTCACTTCTGTATTCATTACTGATGTTCTTTGCAAGATGCTTTTCTCACTGTCACTCATGGTTGAAGGAAAAAGTTTGAAAATCAGACCAGTATAAATCCCCTAAAACCAGAAGTCAAAATGAAAACAATGGAAAAAGTAAAACAAAAAACTCCGCAATGTTCCTGATTTTTAGGAAAAAAAAAAAAAAAAAAAACCACTTAAAGATACCCAATGCAAGGAACCTTGGGCTCTGTGAGATTTTAGAGGCACCAGATCAAATCAGAGACCAGCCTAAGTTTTCAAATAGATGGAAGAGTGATACCTATTTTATTTTGATAACCTAGGCAAAGTAACAAAAAATGAAAAAGAGTCACAGTCAGAGATTTTCTTTTTAAATTTAACACATCAACAAAATATTTCTCCATGAAAAAAGCAATTCTGAGTCTATCCAAATGTTTCAGTTCATTCCAAACAGAATGTTTCTTTGTGATTTAAGAGCATTTAAACTTTCTTTAATGCCTTCTCCCTTCTTTATAGGGCAATTTTTGAATATGAATGCCAAGAAACTAAACAAAATAGCCCATGTGTGCTATTGTACCAGACTCTAAATCAACATTTTCCTTAAGTGCAGAAACACCCTGTGTTTTCTACAGGTCGTTGGAATGCAGCCTTGACACAGAGTTCTAAATCACACTTATGTATAAATATGTTGTAAAAGCAGAAAAAAGGTTTTATTCATATCTGACTGTGCTGTGGTTGTTGAGAATTTCCCCCAGTGACTTTCAGAGCCTGTGTGGAAGAGAGAATTAATCTGCTCATAGAGGTTTTGGGACATGCTGGACTCCTGTGGGCCTGTGTCTGGGGATCTTGCCTCCTCCCTACACACTTCCACAGCTTTTTGTCTTTTCAGGGAGCACATGTCCAGCTGCTCTTTGCCTTTCTCTGGGCAAAATCTAAGGCAGAACTTTTCCTGCTCTGAATGAACCAATGACTTGGGTCTCCTCCAGCACTGGTATTTCCAAGGTACTGTCCCCCACAGTTTCCCTCGAAGTGCTAGAGAGCTGCTGTCTCACAGTGCTCCTGAATATTAGGTTTTGAGTGCTTGTGTAGGTGCGACCAGAATATGACCTTTGGGTGAATGTAGATTGAGGTATGATAATTCTACCAGCAGACTATGGAATTATCACTACAAGGCTGACGAACTCTTCAAAGCACAGCTAGTGGTGGGAATTCACATCACCTCACAGTCTGTGCATTTTTTATCTTAGAATCTCAGAATGGTTTGAGTTTGAAGGGACCTTAAAGATCACCTAGTTCCAACCCCTTCTCCATGGAAAAGGACACCTTCTACTAGACCAGGTTGCTCAAGGCCCCATCCAATCTGTCTTTGACACCAAGGAGTGGCCCAGCCTAGCTCAGCCACTGAGCTGAGATAATGTCTGTATACTGCCTTCAGTTCCTGAGGGTGAATTAATGGAGGGATGACACTTACAGGACTGTTACAGATCAAAAGTATAAAATGATGGCAAATGATGCATTCAGAAATACTATTAAAATTTAAATAAGGTCCTGAAGACTTCATATAGAATGTCCCTGGTCATCTTCAGAGCATATGTAAGGATTTGGCATATCTCTTGCTCTGACCATTGTCTAATCCAAAAACTATAAGGGGAGGGGGAAAATCAGTGCTATTAAAACAGCTTGTATAAAATCTCTCTTGAAGAAATTTACCACATAGAAAAGGTCAGTTGGACATTTTGACAGCACGGTACAATAAGGGCCTCTAAATGGCTTTGATCATCCAGGCTTTTTTTAATATGAACTTCTTCTTTTTATCAGTTCCTAGCACTTAGTACTTGAAAATACGTCTGATGTAGCAATTAAAATGTCATATTAATAATACTGTTATGTATCATTTCTTTACTCAACTTATTCTATAGACACTGATATATTTCAGTACTGAAAAACAGCTAGAAATATTTCTCATCCTTAGAGAATGAAATGGAATAATTCTGAAACACAGAAGGATACCAGAAGCCCCCTTATATTATGCAAGTTTTTCACAAGATATGTTCAGATCTCCAGAAATTTTGGCCTTCAGTAAATAAAGCTTTCTACAGACAGCATGGGAGATGGGCTAGGAGAGTTAAGGCACCTGCTTAAACATTGCCATGCATGGCTCTGGTTTCTGATCTGCCAGAAATGGCTGATATGACCTTCACTGGCTCAGGGTACTTCTAATAATTATTATGCTAAAGCTTGAAGTAGAATCTATGAATAGCATCTATGATTCTATGAAATCTCCCTTCAGCCCATACCCTCCACCTGTGCTCATCCCTCCTGCATTCCTTCTACTACACACAACTTCATGGCTGTCATCACCTCATAACAATTTATTTCTCCATAATTCAGGCCCACGGTGAAGAGACAGCCCCTTTCTCTCTTTCTGCTTGTTTGGCAGCTGCTCACATGGAGCAAGGCAGCTGGAGCAGAGGGAGGGCCCACTCCAACCCACACTGCTGCCACATCAGCCCACCCTGAAACCAGTTTCTAAGGGGGCCCAGAGGAGCCCCAGCAATGCTGGGAGGGCTGGAACCCCTCTGCTGTGAGGCCAGGCTGGAAGAGCTGGGGGTGTTCAGCCTGCAGAGAAGGCTCCAGGGAGGCCTTACAGGCCTTAAGGCCTTTCAGTGCTTCAAGGGGCCTGTCAGAAACATGGGGACAGACTTTCAAGCAGGGCCTGTTGGGACAGGACAAGGGGTGATGGTTTTAAAATAAAAGAGGAAAACTTTAGGCTAGAGAGAAGGACATTTTTTACACTGAGGGTGGTGAGAGCCTGGCCCAGGCTGCCCAGAGAGGTGGTCGCTGCCCCATCCCTGGCACCATTCCAGGTGAGGTTGGATGGGCCTCTGAGCAACCTGCTCTAGTTGTAGATGTCCCTGCCCAGTGTAGGGGCTTGGACTAGATGACCTTGAAAGGTCCCTTCCAACCCAAACCATTCCATGATTCTGTGACTCTTCCCTTAGAAGCGATGTGTCTGTAGGCCCTGCCAGCAGTCCTGCATGGGACAGCTATTACGGCAATACATAAAATAAGAAAAAGAGATGCTTAATGTTAGGGTTTTATAAAAAAACAGAGGTGCCTAGAGAAGCAAAACCTGCTACAGCTGTTGAGGCTCTAAAATAACCACACTACAGCTCAGCCTTCTATTCCCTGTGCACCCATTCCCATCCAGCCCAGCCTTTCTTCTTGAGGTAGCGCACAGTGCCAGAAATCCCCTGTTGCTGACAGATTTGAGTTAAAAGATACTTTCTGGGGCTCTCATTGAAGCAGACTTTGTGTGTGAAGAGTGTGTGAGCACTGCTAGTGTGATTTAATTACATTATTCCACAGCCCTGCTATCCCAGAGATTTTAAAGAGAAACAGCACCAATCTTTCATGTGTCCCACTGCCCTTAGTAGATTTAAAGCCTATGCAGTTTGAGTGGGCTTAGAATTTATTTGAAAGCCTTCTTACACCAGTACAATTTATCCACAGAGATCAGCAGTTTACATCGTATTGATTAATGTGGTTATTGATTTATTCTGCGATTGTACTGGCCGGGTACATCCAGTACTGGAAAGTGCTATTTTCCAAGAGTGATTGACTTCTTTCTTTATTGACTAAAATGACCTGATAAAAATCATCCACAGGCTGAGCTAGAAGTACTTTTTTGTATTCCTGCTTCTAGCAGAGAAAACTAGGAGCCAAACACTGATGCAGAGCAGAGGAAAGAAGTTAGAAGGCTTAACCCCTACAATATTACCCTGGCTGGGTTAAATCCAGTCCACAGTCTTAGCGAGGTAACAAGGTGGATGGTAAAAAGGCAGGCAGGCAGGCACTTGAATTTTAAAGAAGAGGATTAAACTGCTGTTCATTCTGCTGGCTTCAACTGGCAGGCGCATTTTTCAGAGCTTGTTGCTGTTTCTAATGCTGATATCTCTGTCCCCTTCATTCAGCAAGAGATTGGGAGCTTCAGGTGGGCTCATAATAAGGAAGGGCTTGAGGCACCTCAAGGTCCCCCCACCAAGGGATGAAATGTTGCTCTTTTTCCAGATGTGTTAGGAAGTGCACTGTCTATCTGCAGCAAAGTTCGAGCTATTCCTAGCACCTCTGGTAGCCAGCTCTGGCATGTGGATGTTGCCTTACAGTGTCAAAAAGCAGATATAGCTGCTGTTTATCACAACTGTACTGAAGTTTTCCCAAACTGAGGAAAGGATTCCATGCCCATGGAACATCTGGCTGGTTACATCACATCAGCTTTGAGCTGTTCTCCTGGTGGATTTGTTCTCTCAGGCCACCCTGGCCAAGAAAAGTCCACCTTCAAATGATTACCTGGTTCATGACATCAGATCCATTCCATTGTCCATGTAAAATATCATGGCTTCCTCCAACTTCTCTGTTTAATTAGGAGCTTGGAAAAACTGAATTAACTTCAAAGGCAGATATTCTCATGGGTGAATTCTCTCCGTTTAGAGGTGCTCTGTCAGCCCAGGCTTCAAATCTATCCTGCAGAATTTCTAATTTTAAACCAAACTAACAAAGCAAGCAAACCTATCCATCTAATACTGAAACTTTTTTGCCTCCCACTGAGGATTCAATGCTTCTTTTATGATGACAAATCTCAAATGGAATTAACACTCCTGGAGAATCTTGCACAGCTCACAGGAGCCATAACAGAGCAGGGGGGAAAAAAGGCCCACAAAAGGCCAGATGAAGAAATAGGGAAAGAAAGGAGAAAACTTTCAAACTCCTCAGTGAAAGACATAGCATGAATTTTGTCAGCCCCTCTCCCCTCACACCAGCCACCAAGGAGGGCTGAAGCCAGTTCCTCTGTGATTTTAATTGAGCCCTCAAAGCCAAAACCTGCCTCAGATGCCACTATGGCTAAATTACACCAAATATACAGGGACATCAGTGGGACAGATCAATGGTTGAAGGCCTGGGAAAAGAGAAAAAGAGTAACATGGGCAGCTGTGGGAAAGTTCTGCTCTAGATGGCAGATTTTCCTGTTTGTATTAAAAAAAAACAACAAAGAATGAAATCAAATGAGAAAGCAATGATCAGCTCCAAGCACCCAGAAATTTGGCAGCTCGATCATTATTTGATTTTATGAGCCTGTCTGAAGAAACACCATATTACTGAGCAGGATTTCATAACAATGCTTTTGCTTACTGAAGGTCAGGAGAGGGGCAGAGGACCATCAGGGCTATTGTCCCATTAGCTGCGATGCTCCTCACCGCCACTTCTCTGACTCAAAGGCTTCTATTAAAGAGGCCACTTTCCTACACAACACTGGAATTGAAGTTGAAATAAAATATATTCTTCACTTTCCCACACGATGACAATTGGCAGTATTCGTGCTCAAGCTGTTTGGAAAATGTTTGCTGAGACAATTTCCCATCAGAAAACCCTGTTTCCGTGGAACAAAACATTAACAGGTATGTGTTGATTTTTGATGTTTTTAAGAGATATATAGTTTCTAGTGACTCAGAATTAAGCTATTTTTTTTTTTTTATGTCTCTGATTCTCTGACTTTTTTTCTTTTTCTCCTCATAATGCAGGCACTGTTTTGCTTCATGTAAACATTTGACTTAGCAGTTTTGTCGCGTTTATAACGAATTATGCATCTTGTTTACTACACCCCCTCCCTCTCCAGCTTGCAAAGAGGTGCACCACCACAGACACACACAGTTTTACATTACGTTAGAAAATAATCACATTCCTCCAACATTACTGGAAGTAAAGAGGACTTTCTAGTGTTTTCAAAAATAATAGTTTTATAACAACCATCCTGGTTTTCATTCTCGATTACAGCAGTAAGAGATTTCAGAATTGTCTAGAAGATGAAACTTCTTTAGTCTTACTTTATGTAATCTGTCCTGCACATAGTTTACGTCAGCATTTCTCTGTTTATTATTATATATGTATATTTATTTGTGTATCTATATATTGTATATCTAGTGAAACATGTAAAGCAAAATTATTATAGATTTATAAATAGCTTCTGTAGGGAACCATCTTTGATCACCCACACTGTTCCAGTTCAAAGATACTCTCTAACAGAAGAATTCTACCAGTTTCACAAGGCTTTTGAGAATTTCTCTTGAAGTCCAAACCATAAAATAATCTATTTGCTCCTGTTTAATATGCACACACCTCTCTCCCCATAACCAAGTATCACAATTATCTCTTAGAAGAGAGATCCTCTATGGTTAAAAGATGAAGTTTATTCCATTAAATAATGGATTTAATACAAAAAATTGGTTTGGTTCTATGGATAAGGTTCCACTGTTTTTCTCAGAATGAACTTCTATCTCCAAAAAGTAAATAGACAGGTCCAAAATCTCTGCAAGCTGGGCTGCCCCAGTGGTACCCAGCAGTAGGTGCAGTGTGTAGAGCACAACCTGCATGCACCCACCCTCGGCACGCACAGAGGAGCTGATGAAAAAGATATATTTTAAAAATATATATGAAAAATAAAAGGAGAAATAAAAGGTAGTAACAAAGTGAGCACTTGCATATATTTATATACCCACACACGCATAAGGAGCAGAAAGTAGAGAGCTGTGTAATGAAGAGAGTAATATGCTTTTTATTTTTCCTCTGTCCCTGAGAAGAAAAATTGTAAGAGTGATTCTGCAATAGTGGGCAGTGTATAGCAGCAGGGATTGCTATCTAGGGCCTATAATGGTTTGTCTAGTTTAGCTATGGCATGACATTCATACATCCCAACCATTTCTCTGCATTAGGGGATGTGTGTTCCTTCCCCATTAACCCCTCCTAGTTGCTGGAAGAGTTCTCCTATAAATACACCCTGCTATAAATACATCACTGACTCTCTCACTTATTAGTTGTTCTGAGGAAATAAAATGATAAACATGACTTGTGCTTTAAAACTTTGTTTATAAAACATCTTCATAAATCCACTGAAAGGCACATAGGAGATAAAATCATGGCCCTTGTTCACCATCCTGCCAGCCCTACAAATTGATTCTTTTTTGTTGTTGTTTAAATTAAAGACATCGACTATAGTATGGCCACTTTGTGGCAGTTCACAACTTTAAGTAAAATAAGCCTGCCAGCACTTATTGATTCATAAGAATTCAGAGTTATGCTGGTACATAGCTTGGCATTTAATAAAATTAAATAGCCCAGGCCAAATGATACGATCAGTTTTTAATCAGTGCAATAGTTGGTGTTTAATAATGCTTTTGTCATCAGTCAAGCTGGCCAGGATGCTACCCGTGTATCCACGGGCTTCCCTCAGACAAACAGGCACTGTCAGAAAGGCATCTGCCCTCTGAAGTTGGGAAATTTCAGTCTGGGAAACACATCATATGCTGCTTTATCAGAGCTGCTTGGTTTTTATGACATTTCTTTTGACATTTAAGTACACAAAAACACCCACATTTTTTTCCACCTAAAGTCTTCATTAAAGCAATTTGCTGGTGACCAATTTGCTGCTAGTTCACAAGGACTCTTGGACAGAAATGTGGATGCCTTCATGCTTTTAAAGAGCTGTCAAAAACATAGGTCCCTGTTAAGGCTGCTAAGAAATGTGGGGTTATTTTAGTGCTTTCTGGGGTTTTGGTTTGTTTTATTTCTGTTTGGGAAAAGAAAGTTAAACATTTCTAATTTTTTAGCAAAAAGTGATTATATGTTCTAACACTTAATGCTTCAGCATATTATTTTGCACTTAGACAATGCAAGACAGACTTTTTGAACAAAGTTTTAAAAAGAAAAATGGGAACTCTTCTTTGGTTGAGTACTAAAATATTTTGGGTTTTTTTTTCCCATCAATCACATTTTCTTCTGCTTTGTTCTTATGATACGACTCTAGTTTTACAGGGAACAGGCACTGCCAAATCCTCCTAACCAGATTTTCCTAGATCTGTCTTCCCCAGAGTTGTTTAAACCAAAAGAGGCATTGAGATGCTCTTGGTGTTATTCTGCAGTTGTGCTTGGCCCCCAAGGGAGCTTCACATGTTGGGCTTGTCCCCTTGTGGGGGGGAGGGTTGGGAGGAGGTGGTAGCCAGCCCTGCTCCAAAACAACATTTGTTCCGAGCCACACTTTGGCTGCTTACCCTGAGTTTTTGTTTTTACCCTCTAGATGACAACTGTTGAGTGGAAATAATTTTAAATTAGAGAATAAAATTACCAAAAACACAGTTAGAAAAAATACCTACAAATATCTCCTACATATTTTTTTAATCTGCAAAGATTAATGCATGAGAAGTGATTAATTCAAGCTTTGCTTTGCAGATGATCTCTCAGGCCTGACGGCGTACACGCACAGTCAATATTTTGCAAATATTTTGATTAATAAATCTTTATACAGCCGACTGCAGCTTCGTAGATTTAAATTGATGCTCGCGCTCTTTGGAAAGCATCCCTATTTTCCCTGTGTGTTTCCTGACTCAGGCTCGTTAGCCCAGAGTAAAGAAAACAAAATAAATGCTGGTGAACACAAAAGCTTTTACTTTCACCACAGAAACACCTTGAGGTATAAAACCGTTTGAAAGGGTCCATGTTCTTGGCAGAAGAAGCTCTCACCACTGTCCCAGGCTGCAGTCATCCCCTCCAGCCCAGCCCAGGCTCCTCATCATCCTCCCTGGCTCTGGTCTGGGTATCAGCTGCACCCAGAGCAAACACACCAGCTGGTGTCCAGCACCAATTCCATCCCCTCTCACCCTATTTACAAAATACAAACCAAGAAACAGCCCTCTGACATCACCCACCATTAGGGGTCTGGCCTGGGGAGGAGGACAGCCCTTGATTATCCACAGAGGTGGGACAGGTTTCTCTGCAAGCTCTCACATTGAAGACGTTCATCTTTAATGCTGGAGAGTAAGTTTGTTCTTGCTTTGCTATTTGCTTTGACTTTTGTTTAATGCCACAAGTACAGAGCAATTCACCTTAGGTTTGGAAGAGCTTTCAAATAACCTTTGAGCACGAAGGGCTCAGCAGAGGCATGGATGGGCTGAGCTCACCGTGGGGTTTTGGTGTGAGGAATTAAGCTATCGAGTCCACCTCCTCCACCAGGTTTGCACAAGTCCAACACTACCCCACTGTGCTGGGACACTTCTGTTGTAGACAGCTGTCAGAGCTACATTTAGATGAACACCATTATTGTCTGGCTATTGCAGGAAAAACTCCTTCTTTAATATGCTTGCTCTGAATGAGTCAAGGGACATTGAAAGTCTTGTGGGATTCTTCTGTTAGGGAGAGAAACCAAGCAATGCATCTCTTTAGCAATACCCCAGCCCTTACAGGAAAAAACAAAACAAAACAAAACAAAAAGTTTCTGGCTGGCTTCTGGTTCACAACCAGATCAAACACTGGAAGCCACTTGTTCTCACAGCTTCTTACATACCTCCCATGGCTTCTGATTCTGTACACTTCTGGTTTTGAGCGTATTTTCACTCCTCTGGACAGCGTCTTGTCTCATGCCTTGGCACTTGTGCAAACATATATATATATACAGATCCATAAGAGCCCTCAGTCTACAACCAAAGAAGCTTCTCTTCAGGGGCAGGGCAGTGTCAATGGCTCCTGAACCACAGGGTGTTTGCATCGAACAGCACTGGGGTTTCATTTCTGACCCTTATTGTTCCTGTGTTTTATGAATAATAGCAACTCCATTCATCTGTCCAGACTAAAGTTTGGATGTCCCATCCAGTGACTTTTCTAAGGTTTTACCTCAGTCTGATTCTTGATCAGAGAAATAAAACAGGCACTATAATTCTACATTTAATGCATCCCCGAAGGAAAGAATTACAGTTAGGCTATACTGATGCTGCATAAGGTGTCATTATTTATAAAGAAGCCACCAGCAAAGCACTCAAGTGCCAGATAGAAAGCTCAGCATCACTTTTTTAATAGTGATGGAGTATATTAATGAGAAAAAGTTGGACCTCAGCATTATAACTCTTCCAGAGGATATTATCATTATGTGCATTTCACATTATTACTAATTTTGTATTCAGCATACCAGGACCATTAATTCAGGTTTAGTCTGCAGTTGAATAAGCCAGATTGTTTAAGAAAATAAACGTCTCTATTACTTTTTATAGCATTGAAATTAATTTACAGTTCCAGATTGTGATAACTAAATTGAGAATTAAACCTATATTTGCTACCTGAGATTTCCCAGAGATTAGCATTCATGAGGCTGTAAAAATATTAACTACTTTAAATAATGCTTCCAATATTTCTAAGGTTATAAAGCATCTTCCCTTAGCTCATTTTAATTTATTCAGCATCTATCTCTTTAAGTCTTCCTTTTAGCATATTCACACCACTGAAGAACAGACCAAGATTATTACATTAAGAGAAATGCTATTTACAATGATGATGTGAAATACAATATATATTTCCAGGGGCTTTGAAAGGCATGGAAATAGAAATTTTAATCATGTCTTTAAGGGCTCTCAGGTTGCCTTTGTGCTACAAGAAAAGTCGAAGTTGAGTAGAATTTCTGAAGCAGAATGGCATCAAGTCAAGAGTGTAGTAGATAAAACCTTTATAGGAAAAGGGGAACTCAATAAAATGCACAAAAAAGGCAACACTATTTCCAGATTAATCTCTGAGAATCATAAGAAGTGCAGAAGAGAGAGGCGGGGGAATCGGGGAGACAGAGTCTTCAAACTAAGCCAGTGGACACCATAAGAACTTTCATGATTCTCTAGTAGCTGTTTCAGTGTTCTCTGAAAATCGCTCTGTACCTTGGGCTGTCAGTGGGGTGGGATGTGCTGCACATACAACAAGCAGCTCCATACAATGAGCAGCTCCATACAATGAGCTGAAACATTTATTTCTGTGTCAATGCATTAAAAAACAAACAAAGAAAACCCCAAAACAAAACAACAGACAACTGCTCCCCAAAACAGGCAAGAATTTTAACATATAAGATTTTAATATGTGGGGCTTTTTGAGCCTTCAGTGTGTACCTAAGTACTCAGTCCTACGTGTTAGAAACACACCTCTTGAAATGACTGAAAGTCATAACGTGCCTTATACAACTGGTTGATAGAAACAGCTGAAACTTAAAGAAAACCATAAAATTTCATAAGAAAATTGGGTGAGATGGACATGATATCATTGTAGGGTTAGGTTCTCAGTCAATAATGTCTGTTCTAATACATCCCTTGTAGAAAGAGGAAAATAAGATTTAAATTTAAAGCCATAGATTGAACAAGAAGCAGAGTAGCAGATTCATAGCTAGCAAGGTGCAATACTTCCTTGGAGGTTTTGGTAAATTCTTGCCTGATTTTTGACATTTACTCATTTAATGAAATAAGTGCTTACGTGAATCTGTCTGCAGAAAGTTCAGAACTGAACAACCATGTAACAGCTGATTTTTTTTGTTGGGTTCTTAAAACTTTAATTTCCATTTTGAGTGGCATAAATTCAGCAATTGTCAGGATATTTTGCTGAGGGCACTGTTCTGAAAAGCTCTTTACTGGTAGGACTGAGTGTGATGGTAAATAATTTTGCAGATCCCTTGGAAGAACAATTTCTTCAAAAAAAGTTCATCCCTTGACCATCCTTCCATATAGACATCATTTTCTTTGGGTACCACTGGAAAAGAAATATTGTTCCCAAAGACTTTTACTTTGCTTACATTACCACTAATTTTTATTCCCTTGAAATGGAGGGTTTTCTATAAAGGAATTTATGATGACAGCATCTCAAGATGAGGTTTCAGCAGCCAAGTTCATACTCTGAAACCAAAGATGTAACACCACCTCAAGTTTTCATTAAAAAAAAAAGAAAAAAGAAAAAAGAAAGAAAATATACTGTTCTTAATTCTGAAGGCTAGAACCCAAGTGCCTGAGTGTCATTTTATGAAAATTGCCCTTACATCATGACTGAGTCTCCAGTGTTCCACGGCTGTGCCTTTGCAATAATGGTTTAAAATGGAAACATTTATTTTTCCCCAGTTTTTAGTAGCTACAGAAGAAGCAGGGGGCTAATTACCAATACTGAGCTGCAAGGGTCAGATCGAGAGGAAAAAATGAAACTAAATGTTACAGAAAATAGGTGAAGGATCCTGCTGTGGCAAATTTGGATGATTTAGCCTAGTGCTGTGGGGTTTTTTTTCCCCCTGTAATCTATAAGTTATAGTAGAGTTGGTGCTTTTAGAGTATAGAGCCAGAACTAGCAAGTGCATGTAAAGAGACACAATCAGAACTGGACAAAAGAAGTTATTAAAAGACTGAAAAGTTATTTTCCCATTAAAAACAATACACATTTAAATTTAAATATATACAAAATCAGAAGCTGAGAATACAGATATATATTCATAGTAGAAATACACATCAGCTATTCAGCAGCAGTGACACACCTTCAATTCCTATTACTCTTTTATTGCAGGTAGGATGCCTGCTTAAAGGGAAGTATCCAAAATAGGTCATTGAAATAGGAAAAGACTAAGTTTAAAATGATTTTCTTAGTAACTTATGCTTCCATGTCATCCTAAGATCCTGGCAGGGGAATCTATGTGGGATTTCTACACGTCTTTCAAAGATGGCCTCATTGTCACATTATTGTCCAGTACAAAGGGCAAAATGAAAAAAAAAAAATACCCACCTCTTTTGGTGAGACAGAGCAAGCCCTTGACCTTGAAAAACACAGGTATAAAATTATTGAAAAGCAACATGGGACTGGTTGAGTTGCTTTATAAGTCCAATCCTGCTCCTGCTCTGCCTCCATGAGACCACTGGCACGGTGCATCCTCTAGATCTGAACAGAAAAAACTGAACTGCCTGATTAGAACCATTTTGACAGAGCCTAGAGCAGCAGCAGAAGACTGGCACAGTCATTGCAGGCCATCTGAAGGCCTGGTTACCCTGGCCTTGTAGGACTGCAAGAGTAGATGGCATTTGGCTCCAACCCTCAGCTGGGAGCTGTAAGCCTGCCAAGGTATGCTGAAAACACCAGCACACAGAAAGCTTGGCAGGAATGGGTGGATACTGGCTTAGTTTCACCATCTAACAGAAAGCTTTAGGACCCTTCCAGACTCAAAACTTAAATCGTTCAGACCATGCAGAAGCTCCCTCCTCCCTGCCAGGGACTGTGCTTTGCCGCGGGTGTCATAGCGAGATCCATTTAATCAGATACCAGAAAGCAATGGGCAATCACTGAGCATAGCATTGGTGGCATAAATGAGATTAAACACCCACTCACATCAATGAACTTAAAGCAAATGGAAAAGTGGGGGAAACCAGTCCTCAGGGCACACTGGAATCTGGGTTATTTTTTGTTTTCCTTTCGCCTTTCCAGAAAACACTGAGTAAAAGGTCTCCTTCATTATGATCAGTTCGAATGTAGCATCTCACTGCAGCCATAGGAAGGCAGGCACTAAGAAGTTCTCAGAAGAAATAAAAAAGTTGAGAAAATCATTTTATTGCCTGACAGAAGGGGAGGCTGCCTTAATTTTGTTGTCACTGGGAGTCTAAATGTATAAGGACAGCTGCTGTGCTCAAGCAACAATGCAATCAGTTAATGCTTTCAGCAGGGAGACATTAGCTGCTTCTCCCTCCCGCCAGGCAGGGAGAAACAAAGTTTACCAAAAAAAAAAAAAAAAAAAGGAAAGTTTTAGACCTTTTTTTTTTCTCCTATGCTCTTTTGAGTGGAGGGAGGACAAGGACTGCACCAGAACAGGGAGTGCATTCCAGGATGTTCCCATCACCGCATTTTGGTGGTGTTCTGATGCGTACCTTGGCCACTGTACATTTTCTGAGACTTCAATAAAGCCACATCACAACAATTATTAGTAAGGAACAGATAGATTGTTACCAAAGTTACTTTTGTTATTGACCAAAAAAAATCAAACACTAAAAAGCTGAATAAGATATAAAATGAAGCCACGAAACATGGAAGAAAGTTGCCCTACATACTGATGAAATTAGCATAAACAAAATGAAGACATTTGCTATTTTTACATTCCTGATTTAAAATGAATGTAAAGCAGAACAAACAAGAAACCAGAAGTACATGGAAACTCTACAATGTGTTTCTGCCTCAGAGCTGTAATAATGAAGGTTTCTTCTAAAGGAACAACCTTCAGTACCTACATATGTTTTACTTTTAAAGAGTTTTGAGGTGATAAAAAAGAGACTCAGAGGAGTCTTATCTTGGCATAATGAACTATTTTCAAGCATTTAATGGAAAACTAGAATAAGCACAAGAAGATAAAGGAAGAGGGGAAGGAGAAAAGGGAAGACATGAAATCCATTCATGTTAGGCACAACCATTAGTTCATTTCAAATTAGGGACATGGAATCACAGAATCACAGAGGTTGGAAAAGACCCTTATCAGCATTGATCCAATCATTAACTCAACAATACTAAATTCATAGACTAGCTGAAGAGAGCACTGGGATTTTGAGGACCTCAGCTGTATTTTCAGATCTCCAACAGCATTTTCTGTGCTCTTTCACAATCAGAACTGGATTTTCAGTAACTGCAGGTTTCATACTGTTATCTACACTGGCCCGGGCACTATCAGCACCATAGACTGAGGTCACTCCTAAACTCAGCTTTCAAAATGAACAACCTAAAGAATTGCAAATTGACCAGGTAAAATCCAGGCCTTTTAGTCAGCAAGTCTGAAATATGGTAAGAACATAAAAAAAATAATACATTTCAATACAAAGGGGCAACAACGTCACCTTAAAGGAAACAGAAGAATCTTGATTTTGTAACTTTAATGCTTTCAGGCTGTCACTGGCTGAAAGAATTTTCCTTAAGTTGCTGTGAGCTCCGATCTTGATCTTATTCATTGTTATTAGATGTTGAAAGTTTAAATATTTCATATAGACAAGATGAAAAGATTGCAAGAGAAATTGAATAATCTCCACAGATTGTAGAAAGCAGAGAGACCACACCCAGCCTGAAAGGAAATAAACACTAAAAATTACATCGTTAATTAAATCCCCTATTTATAACATTAGTCTTAATTTCAAAGATTCATTGAAAAGGGATTTAAAGAAGATGAACTAATCTTAAGAAATGATGCACTAATCCTTTCTTTGGGACCAGCGATTATAGGAAGGTGTATTGAAAATGGCAATGAGGATGCTGGGTACGCTGGGTGGACAGATACCACAGTTCAGTTTAGACATTAATCTGCAAAAGTGGATTAGCAAAGTCTGATGGTTAGACATTTTCACAAGGGTTTTACTCAGTCTTGGGAACAACATCTACAAAGAATACACTGATGTTGAATGGCTCAGGGAAACCACCAGGGAAGAGAGATGGAAAACAAATCTCAATTAATTTGAAAAGATTAAACACTGCCATAAAGTAATCTAATTAGTTGTATTCTTTGTTCTTCTTGGGACATCCTCAGAGCTGGCTCTTTTATTCCACTGCTGCCTCGCTCCCTTCGACCCCACAGAAAGGGCTCAGAAACACGTCCCTGAGCACACCAGAAAAGGTCACTACGCAGATCAAATGAAGCCAGATATAATGAGACTCATCTTTAAAACCTCTTGTTAATTAAAAGACAAAAATCTGAGGCTGGTCATGTTTCCAGTCAAAACAAAGAAAGTTTTGCAGTCATTTCAATGGCAACCAGATCAGGTTTCTGATAATATTGATCAAACATCAAATGCAAGAGGGTGAGATGGTAACTATGAGAGTCAGCAAGACAGTAAGCAACGAGGACACTAAGTCAAAACAGGCTCTTTGGATATTGGTCTGCTGATCCAATTCAGTAAACTAATTAAGGATGATCTTTGGAAACCTACCACTCTTAAATTGCTATTATGATCATAATAATAAATTATTTCATGTTTGTCAAAGGGACTTCATACTGCTCTTGCCTTTCACAATTTAAAATCCAGAAAGGGTCTGGCTTGATCCAGGCTGTTAGACAAGAGGTGCAGAGGAGCACAGATCTTATGTGCAGAGTGGAGAAGATTAGATTAGAGAGGACTAAAATGAGCTGTCAAATGCTTCCATTTAAGCATTCTGGAGAGGATTCTTAAGTCATTGAGCCCTAAATACATTGGGAAAAAAGTGGAGCTAGATGAAGACACAAATAAATGAAATTGAGAGACTATGTTAAAACAGAACTTGACTTTATAGATAATGTAATAACACAGGATGTTTCTATGAAAATCAGGAAAATATGTCAAAAACAGAAAGAAAATTAACTATGACCAAGCAGAAAATACAGTCACTTACTGTGAACAGAAGACATTAGATCTGAAGGAAAAATAATCTATACAATTCTCCTTTCTCCTGAATAAAGCTGACACACCATTTTATCTGATAATCTGCTTTCCCATGATGCAGCTGTGTTCTAAATTAGAGAATATAATCACTTCATCCTGTTTGAAATTATCGTGTCATATTGCTGTGAATGGTTCGGGAGGTGCCACAGATCAGGGAAGTGTGAGCATGGTAATGGAAAATGAAAGGCTATCAATCTATTTCTTTGAATTAATTAAAGCTTTTTCTTATTTTTGTGAGTTCAATATGATAGAATAATTTAAGGTCATGTTCTGAGCAGAAATGACCGGAGAGACCTCTTGCAGACTGTTTATGAAGTCTCTCGCTGTTGTTGCAGGTTATGTTTTTCAGTGGATGAATAAAACAAACATTTTTCAATAAAGGTGTAGCCTTTTTGCAGTATTTGTTTCTAAATGGAGCCCTGAAGAGAAGCAGCAAACTCGCAGACAATGTGGCTATTTCAAAGGCCAAGTGATTCCTGGCGAAGGGGATTGCAGAATCTGACTTCTGACTATTTCTGCTCCAGAAATGTTATCGGCACGTTAAAAAAGCAAGTTGCAACTAGGAATTATCCTCCATCTCTAGAAAATCTCCGTGTTATTAGGCATTTCCATCACCTTCAGAAAAAGGCTAATGATGGCAAAACAGTACTTTGAACACAGATGGCAACGTGCAGTTAAAACTGGTGAAAATGAACAAAAGAACACTTTTCCACCATTTTTCATCACCATTTCAGTCTTGCTGAAGTTTCTCCAACAGATTTTATTCAAATACCTTCCCTTGAATAGCATCTTTAATAGAGAGTTGATGAGTTTGAAGAGGTTTATACCATCACATTCTGCCTTTAACCTCTGCTTACAATTCCATTTGCATTATCTATATCCATGTCCAGTTCTGAAATGAAGCAGAGGCAATATCCTGGTGATTTCAGCAGGTGATAGAACAAGTCTTCGTCCCTTCGGAGCTGATTTAAATTTCTGGTAATTTCCATTTCAGTTCTTCTGTCTATACAAAACAACAAAACTTTTTCTTCTTTCAAATAAGAGCTAAAGAATACACAAATGAGAAGATATGCCAACTTCGGTTTCTCTCCTCTGAGGTTCTTTGAAATTATTTCCCTTGAACTTCCATCTTTAAAAAAACAGATGACTTTAAACAACCCTTAGAACTCTATAGAGGCATCTGCAAAATGTTTTCTCCCAGGTAATCAAAGGCAGAAGACTTTTGTTTCTCAAATCCTATGATAAATAGAGAACTCTGGCTTAAAATATATATATATATAAACATAAGAATCATGTTAAACTCTTGTCATGCTGTAGAAAGTCGCAGTTGACTTACAGTTTGGGAAGACTTTCAGGGCATACTTCAAAGCCTGTTTATTTTCCCAGACTTGCCAGAAAACAAGGTTCTGGAGGGAGCTTTTTTGTACAGGAGAGCAGCATTTTACAGGGGTGGTTTTGACTGTTGAAGGCTACAAACTTCTGAGATGTTGAAGTGGTGTTGGCTGCTGACACCTGTATCTGTGATAAGTGCTGTTGGGTTAATTGTCCCAAGGAAGTGAACAAATCATCCACTGATGAATTAAGATATCAGTCAGCCTTAAAGCAGATGCTAGATCTTGGTCTTGGATTGAAAATATTTTAGGAATTCCCACTCTCAGTTAATGTTCACTGGCATGGCTAAAGAGCTCGATATACATTTAAATAAGTAGCAAAGAATTTGAGAATTTGAATTTGAGAATTTTGACATTACATTTAAGAAAACTAACAGATAGAGAACAAGCAGTTTAGAATTCCTAAAACAGCATCAGCCAGACCCCTAAAGGGGACACTTAGAAGGACCATGCCCTATCTTCACAAATGAATTCAAATTACTCATAGATTTATGTTGATTTGTTTACCTCTTACCTGTGATAAGAATCCTTGTGCTGCATGAAAAACTAAATGAATGTTACTTAAAGTTTAGCCTTATTGATTTGCATTTTATATGAGAAAGTAAATTAAATTTATGCTAATATGATACATATATTCTTCTCTGAACCATTAAAGGGAAGGTGGGGCTACACAGTGCAATAGTTTAAATAATTACAGCTGTCACTCGCAATTATTCAAACCTTTGTGCTGATCAAAGTTGTTAAAATCATGGATATAAGACCCTCAAAGTTCTCCAGGAGTAACTTGGAATATCAGAAGAAGCTAAAAGCAGAATCTTTTGGTTTTAAATGGTTATATTTTCCAAATGTGCAGCATAGAACTAGAAATTTCACCATCATCCTATAAATCATATCTCATAAAATCATACATTAATATCCAGGAAAACTTTGTGAAACAATTATGTTATCTCTATGAGCACAAAGACCTGTGTGTAAATCCAAGAAAAGTCCTGAGCACTCAGAGAAACAGATGCCCTGGAAAGAGTTAGTGAATGAAATCTGTCTGATACCTCAGCACAAGAAATCTGGACATACCTGACCAAAAAGCTGCTCAAGCTGCCTCAGGGCCTTCAGTGAAGATCTCCACTTATGTGTTTCCAGGAGGGAGCCCAGCTTCATATCATCCATACAATTCCTTCAGACTGGAGGAACATCTGAGAGAAGCAAGAGGCTCCAATGTATCTTCTTCTTAACCCGTGAGCCTCTCTGCAGAGATGCTGTCAGTTCATGACATTTGTGTTGACAGATCTGTGATGGGAACGTGTCTCTATCAAGCACAGGGGAAAGCAGCCAACTCATTTCACACTGGGCACTAAACACTCAGGTAACAATGCTTCTGACATTTCCAGGCTTGGCTGGATACATTTAATGCATATATGTATATGAAATATATATATATATGAAGTCAAGTAACCTAGAACTGAAGGATTCTACAGCACATTACTGGACTGGAGAGTATCTAGTTCACTTGTCTTTTCACTTGAATTCAGCTCAAAAAAAGAAATCAGTAACTTTTGGTATGAATAAAATAGTGTCTCTGGTATAGGTGGCATTATCTCTAAAAACGTGTGGCTCTTTGAATGATGTGACAGATCCTTTGAAATGCAAAGGTAAGACCAACTTATTAAAGCTCTTTTTCTTTTTTTTTTTTTTTCTCAAGTATTTTTAGTCTGTGCTTGCCTTTGATTTCCAGCACTGAAGTAACAATATGGGCATAACAATAGAGGTCACAGGAAAGAACAGACAAAAATCAGGTCTTAAACTGTACACAGGCAGATACCCTGGTTCACAATTCATCCATCCAAAGTAGTGACCATTAGAGAGTGACAGGCAGAGATATCTGCATCCTAATTCCTCCATCCCAGTCACCGCAGGGAGGATAGGATACTTCTTTGTGATGACAATTACTCACATGAATAAGGCTCCTTCAGCTCAGCTCTCAGACTAAACTTTCTGTGTGTCAAAGGCAAGCTGCAGTATGGATTTCTGGAGTGCTCTGCACCATTATGACAATGCATGAATTTTAAAAAATAGCAAGAGACAGGGAATGGAGATGGGACTGATGCCAGCGCAGAATTCCCAGGTCTGAAACACATCCAGTCGGTGCCTCTGCTCTCTCCTTAGGCTCCACTAATGACAGTCTGGGTAGCCAAAAGCAGCTTTAAGCCAAACTTTTAGTCTGAATCCATTTGGGGATAATGGCCTAATGTAAAAAGAGAGAATATCCTGAAATGGATACGAATAGATACACTTCCAGCTGATGGCAAAGGCTGAGCAACGCTCTGCAAAACAGCACTATTGCACTCGATGAGGTAGACCTGTAGTACTGCTAAAAGAGATCTCAGTGCCTTAAAAGATACAGTGGAGCTTTGGAGAATGAGAAAGTAATAAGGTATCTGGGTATAATATCACAGACTTTGTTACATTTTAACCAAGTCTCTGAACTCCACAGTGGACACATTTTGCATGTCAGCTTTCTAAATTGCATCTAAATCTTTGTTCTGTGACATTTAGCATCACTCTGCTTTAGCAAAGGTTGTTGGGTTTTTTTTCCCAGTGCCTTTCTGACCTGTCTTTAAAGTCAGCACTCCCATCCGTCTCAGCTGACATACAGAAAATAGTGACATATTGACTTTTACAAGAGGTGACACAACATGAATAGATGAAAACTTGGCGCTGGGTTTTCCATATGAAAGAAAGTGTCAACAAAACAGACAAAAGTCCCCACACTTTATCCAGTTAATGAATCGCCATTGTCCGGTTACATGCATATATTCACTGCTCCGTGGAATACATCTCCAGAGAGAAACAGATGAACTTTGAAACACAACTCAAACTTTTAAACCAAAATTTCAAGTTTTATAAATACAAAAGCTCATTTCTTAAAACTGTTAAGGAATTAAGTTAATCATATGAGTTGTGTGATGCTCTGGAAGGAGAAAGTTGAGATGGAGAAACAACTCACATTTAGTTTAAAACTCAACACAAAATTTATTCTTAGAGTTTCAAAAAGTCATGAATTGTCCCTTTCCCCCCACCTTCTTAGGAGCATCTGAGACTGGATGAAACATTAGGTCTCTAGTCCAGCCCTGAGCTCAAAGAAGGTCATCTGAGAACTCAGACAAGGTTACCTCACACTTCTTCTAATAGCAAGGAGGCATTTTTTGCCCTTATTGATCATTATCCATACATAAAGGCCCCCTTCACATTCCCCAGTAGCACCCAGGACTAGTCTGTACCCAGTGACAAGAGATGACCAGACCAAAAGCATGTTGAGGCAAAGGTGCTTTGCAAGCACTGGGGTGGTCCCATGGTCATCTACTGTGAAATCCCCTACTCAGGAGGTTACCCCTGCATGAAAGATTAAAGGTGATTGTTCAGAGGATAAACCAGTTGCCCTGTGCTTTTGGCCAGTAATTTTGGAAGGGTAAATAAAATGGCTGCTTGGGGCTTGTTGTAACTTTCAGTTTACGAACTGTAGTGGAAATTTTCCAAAGTGTCCTGAATTTGAAGCACAAATCCAAGGAATTTCTAGAAATGTTTCTTTCCCATTTTTCATCTGCTTTCTAGTCCCCTGGAGCCATCCGGTGCTGTCATACACTGAGCAAATCCATAGCAAGAACACTAATTGACTTCGGCTGATTAACAACTGACAACTGCTCAGTGGTGCGCTGAGCAGACTCTTCACTGACTCCAAAATTGCAAATGCTAAAATTCTACCAGAACCGTCATTAACTAGAAGGGGTTTTTTTGCTGACAATCCCAATGCAGAGGTCAAAAAGGCTGCTTCTCTGTAGACCAGGGAAATGGGGAACTATAGTTAACAACAGCTCAGTTTTCCTGCACAGTTGATATCTGGCCTCTGGGAACAGTGGTTTCCTGTGGTGCTCGTAGACAAATTTTCTTAAGAGCACACATTCGTTCAACAGTTGATACCAGCCATACCATATGCATATTATTTCCTTTCAAGAGTTATTGTGCATAGAATTATTTATTATTGTATGGAAATGTTACCATGAAATAATGGTTGCCTCAATGCCCTAAAGCTGCAGGGTCATTTAAATGCAACTGTCAGATTAAATGAAAAGCTACATGCTGCTTATAAAACTGCAGGACTTGTTAGATTAGCATTTCAGTCTTCTGAACTGAGTAAGTAGATTTGAGGAATGAATCCAATATAGAAAATTGGATGTTGAGAACAGCATAGTTGAGTATTTATGAAATGTCATTTCCCCCTTAGAAATATAGACACTTGGATCTGAATATTTACTTTCTTACTCCATTTCAGAGGGTGAGTTCGACACCAAGTGCAGTAGAACTGCTGCAGCTCAGCAGCCTGGTGGCAGTCAGAAAACAAAGCTTTGGGGCATTTCTGTACCGTGCCACCATCACATCGCAGCAACAGAAACCAGGGTCTGCAGCTGGGCTCAGACAAACACCACAATTTCTACAGCCAGCTTTGAAAACATTCATCATGTTTTCTTCCCCATGGGTTCCTGGAAAGAGGGTGACCAGCTGGTCATGCAGTTCACTGGTGGTAACAATTGCAGTTGCACTTTGAGTCATTGAACGCATCATAGACTGGTTTGGGTTGGAAGGGAACTTTCAAGCTCATCTGGTCCAACCCTCCTACACTGAGTGGGGACATCTGCAACTAGAGCAGGTTGCTCAGAGCCCCATCTGACCTGGTATGTTTCCAGGGATGGAACATCATCCTCATGGGCAATGCCAGGGGGACAGAGAGAGGGTGAGGACACCTCACCTCTGAACACCATTAACTCTTTTTAGCTCTCCCTTGACAATGCTCTTTTGTTTTCTCCTTTCTTTCCAGCACAGAGGATGAACAGGGACAGCATTTGGCCCCCAGAAGTTATCACCAAAACTAGATTTTGTCATTTATCTACCCTCCAATTTTAATGAATCACATTAGTTAAAACTGCAACAGAAAGAGGAAAAAGAAGCACTCGACATCAACCTGTCTATTATTCTCTTGATCAACCTGGCCCTTTAGGCTCATTGGCATGGATTTGTTTCCTAGACGATCAATAGCAAAGTCACATATTCTGAATAGAAAGCTCTTCCCTTTGTGCCAGACAGGAGAGGGGTGGGAGGCAGGCTCTGCTTTTGAGGGTGCAGCACAGAGCAGAACCAGCCCTGCTGCTACACATGTACACACGAGTACAGCCTGCACCACGGCTGCCAGGTGGTTCCGATACAAATTTAACAACTAAAAGAAGAATGTTAACTGTTTAATATTTGAAGGCTTATTTAATAATTCAGACAGTCAAATTCTTCCTGTTGCTAAAACCAATATTGAAGCAGGATGGAAATTACCTGCCAGGATTCTGCATCAAAGAAACCATTGAAAACCAGTGGGGAAAAAAAAAATAAATCCTGTAAGCTGTCTATCCAGCTATACTGTAGGCCATAAAGGGTAGCATGGATAACATACCCCTGGAAAGATGCTATGTGTCACTGAAGTTTTCCACCCAAGGCTTTGTACATCTTACATGTGTGAGTGTCACCCTGAGAGCACAGTCAGCTATAGACTACAGTTGCCTCCTGTTGTACTTCTGCTGCTCAGGCTGTTCAATTGTATTTAGTGTTGAAAGTTCCCAAGCACTGAGATGAAGATAATTCCTCTGGACTTTTCCAGTTAAATCACATCTTCAGTCATTTTCTTGTTAGATGAATCAAGGTTAGTGTCAAGGAGTCTGTGGTTGAACAGATTTTGGGCTTGGCAATGAGTACAGCTGCACTCAGGCAAGAACCAGCAATGGGAAAACATTTCTTACATCTACATCAGCAACACGACACATTCTATTCCTGCTAATTCCCTTCAATGTCATATCTTCTTTAAATTTTTTAATGGCTCAGAATGTCTTTCTGACTACACTTTTAGATTTTTCTGCAACTTCCTTTCCTATGGAATTCTGTTCTGTGCTGCATGATCCTTAGGTCCTTAAGGCTACAGCAATACCTCAGCAGCCAACATGCACCTACTGTGAATGCTTTCAAGACCCTTGCCTTTTCTAGTTCCAAACCAGCCCAGCTGAGCAGGGGCTACAGTATTTCACATCAGTACTGCACATTGTTCTTTGTGCTTTCTTCCCATTGTGTTCTTCCCTGGGCTTATTATAGAGCTGGCATCAGAGCCCATTTTAATTCTCCATTCACAATCTACAGAAGAAATATGAATTTGAAAATAAGTGTGTACAGCTTGTTATTTGTAAACTGCTCCTGTCCCTTTAATGCAGTTAGCTTCAGAATCTATGGTAATGCTTTTAAGTCTCTGGACTGATTAATTGATGAGAAAAGTAAAAAAAAATTCATGAAGGAAAACTTCTTTTCCAGTAGCCTGTGATGGTCATTTCAGTTGTCAACATGTGTTTAAATATACTGAGATTAATTCTGCTTCTGCAATTAAATACAATTGCTTAAATTTACTTCTTGAGCTCCACATAGTATTACAGTTATCTCTGAACACCTCGGGTTTGATTTTCCTTTCCACTTGTGGACATTTTTTTTAACCATTTCACACATTAGGAAAGATACTACATGTTGTGAAGGTTTAAAACCTCTTTGGTCACAGTTGTCCCATCATGAAAAGCAATTATATTTTCTGAAGGATTTAGCTGCCCAGAAAACAAAAGAAAACTGGTTCTGGAGGTTTTGAAATACATCAGACATTTGAAAGGAAGAATCAAAAGGGAGAGAAGATACAGAGAGGATTGTCACGCTTCCTTTTTATTCATTCCATGGGCTTTTCTTTGCTTGTGTGTTGATTTTAGCATTGGATAATCAATCACCACTTCAGTTCATTTTTCCTCTTCAAGATGGGAGGGGGGGAAAGATTCAAAACTGGAAAACCATTATTTGATACCCATTATTCTTCTAACAACCTGTTTGTCAAGACTTACTGGTGCTTGTCAAACATCACTGTCCTCCCAAACAGCATGCAAGAAAAGAGGATGACAAGTTTTTTTTCCACCTTAGCATATCTTCCTCTCACGTGTCGTTTCTTGTTCAACACAAGACTGACTATTTCACTGTTCAGGTCCAGAGCAGTATCTGGAAAGACACAAAAACCAGAATCACCATCCCTAACCTTGGGCACCTACCTGGCAGATACAGCTTTTCTAAGTCATGTACAAGAGAACTGGGCACCCTTAGAGGCAACTCAACCTCCAGGTGGGCTGAGTCACCCCAGAAGCACCCAACTGTCCCTCCACACCCAGAGGTCCCACATCAGGAGCCGTACATAGTGTGCCACAACAACAGCCTGGACCTCATCTGCCATCCCTGAGCAGCCTGAAACCCTGGCAGGCACACGTGTCCTGGGAGCTGATGGGAAGCTGCAGTTAGAGACCCATTTGGCCAGTGGAGATCCACCAATATTTACGTCTGGAATAAGAGGTGTCACAAGTTAGCAAAACACTGATACAGATTGAAAAAGGAGTTTATAACAACCAGCAGTTAACAGCTTTACTTTCTCTGGTGACCCCAAGCAGTGGCTACTGGAAACAAGTCACAATGCAGCTTGCCATTAAAAAAAAACCAACCAATTACAAAATAGTTTGTAAAAAATACATTGCTGGTTTCATTGCATGAGCACAAAGCCACCTGAAAGCACCTGGTTATCCCCTACCATTCCAGTCCAACAGAAACCTGACTGTTAACTACTTGCAACCTTCTCTATAAATGCACAATGGGAACAGCAGCAAGTGGTTTTGTGTTAATAAACAAATACACAAGACAGGATCAATTAGTCAAAATGATGTGACTCATTTGTCATTTACAGAGCACTGCAGAGAAACCCATCCACGCAGGGATTCTGATCATCATCCGAGGATTTGGCCTTGCTCTGCTCAGAACTCTTGAAAGGATACGTTTAAAATCAAATAGCTCAACGATCTATGTATCCACTAAGCCCTGTTAGAAAGAATCAAGGGTAAGGTTGCTTGCTGTCTACTGGATGTATTTTCTTACATCTGAAATAGCTGCATTAGTCATCTTCACATTGTCCAGATCCCTGTGAGTCAAACACCAAACTGTCCTTCAGTGATTCTCCTCTTTCTGATCCCTCTGGTACCTTTAGAAGTAGAAAAGCAATGAAAATAAAAACCCTGAAGTGGAGGATGAAAAACAGTGGAGATTCAAGTGTCTAACTAAACTATGTCCTCAGAGTTATGATCCGGTATGGTTTGGTCTAATTAATCTATGTCAGTCAGCAAAGTCTCTCTTTGAATTGTCTTCCTAATACCTGCAAAAAAAAAAAAACCCAAACAACCAACAGATGCTGTAACACCCTGCTCTTTTCAGATGCTCAGACAAGCTGTTTGTCTGCCATGAAGTAACAAACCTGAGGCAGATCATTTCAGCCTTGCTGTACCATGTATGGTCTTTCCAGAAGTGGCTTCATAAACTGAAACCAACATCACCCTTTTCAAAGGTGTAAAAATAGGCCAATTTTTTTCTGAACCTTTCCTGTTCTTTAAAAACCAAACAAACAAGAAAACAAAACAAAACAAAACAAACCACAACAACAACAAAAAAATCTTCCTGCTCCTATAACCACAATGCAGTCATCTGATCATCTGATTCTCCTCCAGACTACCCCTTGGGTGTTGTCTCATCAAACTTTTCTGTAGATTGAGCATTTCTTTAGCTCCTGTAACTTCATTTCTATATAAACACAGAGTAGGAGCAGAAGCAAGCTGTTTAGCTTAATAAACAGATACACAAGGCATGATCAGTTTAGTCTAAATGATATGACTCACTTGTCATTAGCACAACCCTACAGAGATGCTCCACACAAGGGTTTTGCTCATCATCTGAATATTTATTTAATCACATAAGATTTGCTCGGCATCAAACCTGTGACCCCCAGGCAGTGCTGTAAATGAGAGGCTCGAGGTGCTTCAGCCAGCAGCAACCACACTGATTTTGCCAAAAGATGAAGTTTAAATTTACACTAATGAAGCAGGAGAAGAGCAAGAGCAGGATAAGGAGGCTGGTCTGGTGGGTATACAAACTCTGAAATGAGAGCAAATGAAATGCATGGCAGCATAGCCCCAAATTTCACAGAGCACCTTGGCAAAACTATCCTAGTCCTTCACATCCATGGAATAGAGTGAGGGGAAACTGCAGAGTCACATCCATAGTATTTATGTTGGTTTGAATTTTTAAAAATTATTATTTCTGAAGAATGAACTTGGTTTTTTTTTTCAATCCTGCCAAGTCACAGAGACCAAACACATCCATTTTCACTTTCTAGTCTGTCTCCCAGGACTTGAGGGAGAACAGAAATTTCATTTCCCAAAAGTGAAAACTTCATAGCCTGGAAAATACGACACATTTTTCAGGAAATCTTTCTGAATACCCTAAATCCTGGGAAAAAAACAAAACAAAACGAAACGAAACAAAACAAAACAAACCCCAACAAACCAAAAAACCAAACCAAAACCATTAAAGGCACAGAATCCCCATGTCCATGGATTTTTGCTGCCCCAGGCTATCGCTCTGACATGTCATTAAAACACAGAATCACTGCCCATCTTGCACAGGAGCCTCAGTGTCTAGCAAACAAGTCCCTCAAAGCCTGGAAGTTAAATGCCATTCACCCGGAGGCTCCCTGCTAATTGCCAGAGTGGAATTGCAGATGTAGCATAGGTCAATGGAAAGGGAGTTTGCTTGGAAACCGATGCCTCCGAAGTTTTCAGAGGTTTCCTGAAAAGTCAAGCAGATAAACTGCCTTTTTGTGGGACCACGGGTCTGTTTTCATCGTCTCGCTGCAGACGAGAAGGACCAAGAGTGGTGAGGAGGGTTTATTTTTGAGAGGCTGCACGCCGTGAAGCATGGTGTGCTAACTGGGGTGGGGTGCAAGAGGCATTGCTCATTCTTTGTAGGATATCTGCTACCTTTTCTTACATCCATATGGATTAACTATTTTTATGACATCAACAGTCAGAAGATAAAGGCATGCAAATTGCAAGGCTAAGCTTTAAGATGCATCGTGATATGGATTCCTCAATATACATCTCAACCAAGAAGTGACTGGATATTGCTGTAGGAGTGTGTTTTAAGACATCTTGAAGTATAGCGTCACCTATATTCCCCTATATGCATCTGCAGGAATCTGTAGCTCATTCACACCCTGAACTTGTTCAGTTGAAACCTCACACTCCACTGCGTGAGGAGATCAGCGGAGCCTTTGCCTGAAGCAGCAGTGTCTGGCCACTACTGTGAGGCACAGATCCAACAGCGTGTCCATCTGCCTTTCTGGCACAGAGATACTGCAACCCCAGTAAAGCTGTGCTGGGTATTGCTGGTTTTACCAGGCACTGATGTATAAACCACCCCAAGGATCTAAATTCTCCTAGGTTGGGAACAGTTACAGTCAGCAGCTCCTAAGGATGAGCTTTCCCACAGCCATGGACAGACACGTGCTCTCTCATACTAGGTAGGAGTGTTTCAATCTGCCTAGCTGATACCCCTTAGAAATAAAATCACAGTCGTGTTACTGTGAAGGAGTTAAGAGAAAATCTCATGCTGGTGTTTACAGACAAAAGTAGGAGCAGAAAATAATTATAGACTACAGTCTGACTAAGGGCATTATATAATAAGGGAAAGACATTTATATAGAACATCTTATTACTATTCCAACAATAAGAAAAAGAACATGATTGATAGAGAAAATTTAAAAGGCCAGAAAATGCTTTAGGAAGATGGAAAAAACAAGTGAAAAATCAATACACTAAAATGTCCTCTGTTCCACTTCCTTTACGCTCTCAGAACAACACGAACAAGGTTCTCTCGCTTTGACATCTAGAGCAGAGATGACAGCAAACAAGGCAGAAACTACAGTACACTTTGGGACCCACCTTGAGTTACAGCACTAATAAAAAAAAAATCATTTTGACTATCTCCCTAGCAACACACTTGCCAACTGCATCGAGCCATTAATTGCATAATTGTTCAACCACCACAGCCTATTTTACTGTCTTTAAGACTATCAAAGGAAGAGTAAGAAACCCTGCGAAGAGCATCATATAGTATTAGTTTAATTAAACACAAATGCAAGAAGAAAAACAGCCGAAGCCACACAGTAGACTGCTGGGATATGATATTTGTTGTGATTATTCCTGTTCCCCTTTTAGTCATTGATGTGTCTGGATTGGTATTCCAGGTACACATACTTGCCAAAGAAATTCCTGTCCTTATCTAACCATGTTTTAACTTATTCCCTGATAACACAGAGACATTTCCTAGGGTCAGACAGTTTGTGACTAAGAAAGAAATTATCAAGCAGCAATTAAGGCATGATAATACATTCTGGTAATTCTATTTAGTGGGGTAACGTAGTATAGGGGAAAAAAAGAATCAAGACACCCACAAAGCAACGTAAAGCACCAAACTATAGTACAACAAAGATAATTAGACTATTATCCATTGCATTCATATTTTTGCATCCCTTTAATACAATTCAATTAATTTCAGCATGTTTCAAAGACCTCAGCTGGCTGCAGGAAGTGGTGGCTTTGTGACTAAGTCAACATATGTAGAAATGAGCTCAGTTTCTTGGTCTTGATGAAGGGTCTGGGCTAACCTGTGCAGGCCAAATCGCCCCAGCAGTGCCTCCCTCCTCACTGCCATCAGGAGAAGCACAGGGAGTTATCCAAGAGAGTCTTCCTGCCATCGCTCCCCGGGCTCCTACCACAAACAGCAGACAGGAGCAGAGGGGCTGCAGTTTAATATTGCTCTTCCACACGGTGATCTGAATTCTGTGTCTGCTTTTCCATCTCTTTACAAATTATTTGTTTGCAGGGAAATGTTTTATGTACCACATTGGAACCCCCTGAAAGGAGGTTAGAACAGGGTGTGGTTGGTCTCTTCTCCCAAAGACCAAGCAATAGGAGAAGAAGAAATGGCCTCAAGTTGCACCAGGGGTGGCTTATGTTGAACATTAGGAAAAAATTCTTCCTTCAAAGGTTTGTCAAGCCTTGGAAAAGGCAAGGAGAGATGTGGTTTTGCCACCCAAAGGTGAGCTTACATTGATTGCTTTTGAGAGGGGAGCCTGGCTGGAGTCACAATTTATTATTATCTTGAGAGAAGTCAGCATGGTCATGAAACTCTTGAATCTGTCTGAAAAACTGTGAGGTCCTTCTCTGGTCAGGGTTTCCCTACAAGATCTGGACTCTATTCTTGTTTGTGGTGCTGAGGAGGATGTGTCATTTCACCCATGTAGCCTCATCTTGTTCCCCATCTTGGTTACTTTGTCTTATAGGGAGATAAGTTTTTCCAGGACAGGATTTATTTCTATCTCTTTGTATAGCACCTACTGCAATAGAGCTATGATCACCACCAGGTTTATTACAGCTTCACAGCACCACCACAGAAGTAGTAATAGCACCGTGAATTAAAGGACCATCTGTCCAAGTGTAATTCATTCCCCTGCCCACTCAGTTCCACAGTCTGTCAAAATCATCCAGGTTGAAAAAGGAAACCAAAAACCTCTACTATTAAAAGTGCTCAAATTAACTGGATCTTTTTGACAGAATTGGGTTGAGGAACAACTACAGCTGAAGTGTAGAAGATCTGGAGGGGCAGAAAATTCTGCTGAAGCAGCAGTGATGGACACTTGGAATGATGGGGACCAAAGCAGGCTCTTTACTGGTTAAGCTGATGTCACAACACTGTCCCAGTACCAGGGCTGAGGAGGCTCCCAGCACCCTTGAGACTGGGGAAAAAAATACTGCTTTGGTTGTGAACTAAAGTAGCAAAAAGTCTCTTTTCTTTGCCCAACTCCTCCATCTTTATGTTGTTCCACAGCAGAGAAAAATTGTGTTTGGTCGTGTAGATTCAAAAGTGTATAAGACTTCCATTACTTTGAGGCTTCAATTAAAAATCAAATAAAATAATTTCCCCACCCCCCAATATTTAAAGATATAATAAATGTTAAAAGGAAAACATAGTGATGAAACAGTTCCATTATCAGGGAGCCCATATCAGGCAAGTCTTTGAACCAGCTCATCATTTGTCTTTTTGAGAACAAATATTCAGGACTTTCAATATGTTCTGTGATAATGGGTATTCTCTTCATGCCTTTTTTTTTTTTTTTGCCTTGCTAAGGACATACAGCATCCTTTCAACTTTCATTTCCAATTTTGTTAAAAAATAATTTTTCCCTGTTCTGCTCAACAATGTCAATCAGGTTTTGCAGTGCACAGGTCAGTTCTTCTACACCTCTCTCATAATATATACAGCTGTAGGATTTCCAGAAGTGCCTAAGCCCCACTGACAGCTCCCAGCAGCAGTGTTTGATCTGCTTCAGGTGGCCTGCAAACTCATTTGTAATTGGAAAAAAAAAAAAAACAAGAGACACCTGGAATGGTAACTTATTCATTCTGAGATATTAAAAAAAAAATCCTCCAGTGGTCTTGAACATACTGGCAACAGAAGACTCTGAGGCATCCAAAGCTACCTTTTATCTGCTGTGAGACACATGACAGCATTCCCCTGAAAAGAAGGACATTTTCATAGGACCAGTTCTGGTTAAATACAGGCTGTGGTGCTCAACGATGGTGGCCACAACTGCACATTACAAGTCCTTCAGCTGCTGCAATTCTCCCCACTCCACTCATCACTTGCTCCACATCCCAACACAGGTTGCTGCTTCCACAGGTGTAGAAGTTTATCTCCAAGAACCATTGCACACAGCTGTGTCAAACATTAGCTAGAAACAAAAACCATACATTGCTTTTAAAAGACAGACTCAGTCTAAAGACACCTGGACATCAAGGAATTTTTACTCTTTTTGAGGATATCAGGATATAACCCCACATACACAAGACTGTTATCCCTAATATCTGTGTCTTAATGACAGAGTTGAAGAAAGGTTTTGGGTGACATCTACCAGCTGAAGGTAGAAGAGTATTTTCCTCAGGCTGAAGCATCAGAGGTCTTGGTCCTTCCTTCTCCCTGTCTAGACTTGGCTCCTCACTCGCATCATAACACAAGGGCCGTGCTGTAAATTGGATGAGCAAATGATTAGAGTTAAAAACCCACTACAACCTGAAGGTTTGTTGTGCTTTGAATTTCCTAATCTGGATAAAGACATCTGTCCTGCTTACAGCACAGCCCCCCAAAACCAGTGTGATCTGCACCATGGAGACTGTAAGCTGCGACAGAAGGGGAGGCAGGGAAGGAGCCAACAGGAAAGGCTTAAAGCAGCTTTGCTAATGGAGAGAAGCGTTCGTGCAACTTCACCCTGAATTTTGAAGCTATGTTAAAACCCTGTGATCAGTGCAAGTCTTAATTATTTGCACTTCAGCACATTATGCATATAAACTCCTCAGCACTTGAGACACTTCTGTCATCTGCTCACTTGTAAATTTGAGATTTTTTGAAGCTGAAATGATCCCTCACACTGAACCCAGTGACTTCTTAACAAGGGGAAGATTCAGTCTCCTCCTAAGGAAATCATTTGCTTCTGTGGTCGTCAATGTTTCTGCAAGTTTACTTTTTGCTAGCTGCAAGCTCAGTTCTGGTATCCCTTTCCCTCCCCATGACGAAATTTTGTTATATATAGGCATCAATGAAAAATAATATTCCTTAGCTGTCCATGTTATGTCATCAGTTAAAATACGCTCTAAGTTAAGACTTCGTAAGAAAGGGAAAGATTCCCATGATCCTGAAACCCAGTTTTCATCCTTCCATGTGGATTTTGACTGCCATACAGCATGCAGAATTACTCCTTCCCCACTGAATGCTCTCAAGCTATAGTTTATTAAACTATTGCTCTCAGTCCTGCTCTCCACCACAGAATCACAGTTTACCGATGGCTTTGCCCCTTTTCCACTTGAGTGAGCTCAGCCCAAATGCTTCTCTGGGATGAGCCTCCAGCCCCTCCTGGAAAGGCCAACATGGCAGTGGAGGGATGGATCCTTCTGAAGAGGTGACTTCCACCTCACAGGGTAAAGTGTGGTCATGAAGCACAGGAGAGGGGGCTCCTTTAGGGTTTCTGCCAATAGTACTGTCTGAGATCTTTTGAGATTTCTTCCTTCCCTGTAATTTTTTTGTGTCGTCTTTTCTTTTTTTGACTGCACATCCTGAGGGGGAGATGAGCAAGCCTCAATTTAAACCCGTGATCATAAAGATCACTTTTGATCCCAATTCAGGCGATCTTTGCCAAAGAAAAGGCTTTCCTATTTGCATACAGGAAGAGTCCTGTTCAGGAAACACCACTTAAATATAGCTGGGTAGAAAAGGAAATCTATCTTAATGGTGATCCAGCAGTATCGATCTGTTGTATGACATGCAGGGTAAGTTGCTTTGTACGAGAACAATTATTTGCAATTACAAACAACAACAACAAAAAATTAAAAAGGCAAGACCCATCCTGGAATGTGCTTGCCTCTCTCATTTAACTTGTAATTGCTTTTATTGACAATTTCTTCTTACTTCCCTGGAGTAGGGAGGTTATTAAGCAAATCTGTCTTTTTTTTTTTTTGGTACAAAATGATAATTTAACTGATTAAAACAGTTGCATTGTCAATACACTTTCATATGAGATTCTAATCCCACACAGCACACTGGGACTTTCCCCCCCACTCCCCCCATCTGAAGACATTTTAGACTGAATAATGACAAATAAGGCACTAGTAGCTTTTTTCCTTCCTCAGATTTTGCAGCCATCTCCTTAGGAATTTACAGCTGTTGTCATTAAAAATGCAATACATCTTTGTACAACAACTGCTGTCATCATATTAATTTTTTCTAAGCAGTTATTATCAGTTTTACAGTATCACTTACAGATCACACAAACACTTAGTGGCACATACAGATGGTTTTAGCTCCACCTTAAGCCCTCTGTTTAGGTTTTTCTACCAGCTGCTAGTGCTACCTCTACTGCCCTCAGAGGTAACTCTTCAATGTGCTAACACTCCATGGAGGGTCTTGGGCCTTCTGATTTCAATTTACTGACTAGTCTCACACCAAAAGGGTGTAATAGAGGTTGTAATAGAGGGAAAAATATGGGAAACAAAGACATGCAGAAGGAAGATCATGTGCCTAAGGTCATGGAACAGGAGAGAAGCGAGCAGTCCCAGCAAGCTCCATGCTGCACAACTGCTCTAATGATGGGCAAACGAGGAAGAAAAGATGGTTTATTACATCCCCTCCACCTTCCTTCATGAATTTTAGCATCCCTCAACTGACATCAACATCTTCTCACCCCAGCAAATGAGGCAGTTCCCTACGACCTGGTGTGTCCTGACACCCATTTGGTCCCTAGCAGTAGGATTCCTACCCACCTGGATTTTAGTCACACTGAAATGAATACTCACATCACCATGGTTGCATCACTGCTGAAGTTTCATCCTGCCACTCCCAGCAAGCAGCCAAGCCTGACCAACCCAAGGGCTACCCAGTCTTTGATGAGCCACAGCATTTAGAAGCAAAAATTACAAATTCCCCCCTCCAAACAAATATGAACAACCACCTTAAGGTTTTCTTCTGTGTGTCACAGGTCACTATAGCATTCCTCAGACAGAAACTGAGATGTAATCACTGGTCCCCTTTGACAGTTTCAGTAGTTTGAAGATGTCTTTTGAAACCCTAGAAAGCCTTTCAAGGGTTTACCCTTCATTATCTTAAAAATCATTTTTTGCCTGAAGCTGCAGGGAACACAGCTGGGTGGTAGTTATGGCAGGTACAAAACTCAGTTTCCTTCACATTTTCCGATTTACACAAGACAGAAAGAAAGCATCATGTTTCTGATGTTCTTTATAACACAGGCTGGGGAAAAAAAAAATAAAAAGAAAAAAAAAGAAAAAATAAAGAAAAAAATAAAAAGAGAGTTTTAAGTAATCCCATTGTCACCTTGCAATAGCCAAGGCCAGCATATGCTGACAGTATCTAAAGAGAAACTACTTCACACACGATTTTAACCTGCGTTTGCCTTCTATCACTCTGTGCTATACCCACAATTAACATTTAAGTTTGAAAGAGATTAGGATAGATTAAAGAAAAGCCCCTACCTGTAGCATGATAAAAATCAGGTTCCCAGAGCAGCAGCCACCAGAAACCTACCCTTCAACCCATGCCTGTATCAGCAGCAAGCCATTTTCTAGACCATCCTTCACTTTTTATGTCCCATCACATTTGACCATAAGCACCTGGAGCCCTATACAGACATTTTGTAAACTCCTGCTCAGAAACTTCTTTCCCCCCCCCCCGCCCCCGTGACGTGCACCTCACCTCTACTACCTTTTATTCAAAAATTTTTCTTTCTGTATATCTTAAAGCATATTATGTTATCACTCAATTTTCCTTTTTCCATTCCTATTTATAGTCTAGTAAAAAAAGAAATTATGCTTCCACTTTTTTCACAAAGTATTTAATGAAGGGAGAGTGGGAGCTGCTCTTCAGTTACTCCAGGATTCCTAGCAAAGCTCTCAGACGAGAGGAAGGCTTATTAGGTATGCTAAATGAGTTTCATTTCAAATTAAAAACACTTTATGTCTTGTTGTTTCAAGTCATTAGCTTACTATGAAGTACCTGAATTTAATTTAGCTACATTTTCCTGAACTTCTGAAGTATTTTTAAACACTCTTCCAAACTCCTTTTTCTTTATCTAAGTGTATCTCATGTCCCATTTGTAATGGTCTGCTGTATTCATTAGATACTGGGAACCATCTGTTAAAATTTTGCCCAGAACAAATCCAGTTTGAGAAAGATAAGGAGGCATAACTGTGACTTTCTCTGAGCTAATAGCTAAATTTTTTTGTGAAAGAGTTTGGATCAGATGCACTTGAGATTTTCACCTTATTTTGAGAAGACCAAAATGGTGGTTAATTAAAATAAGTAGATATTTCTTTAGTCTCTGAAGAATATTTATAAATCACATATGAAATTGGAAGTAATTTATCACCGATGCTCTATGAAATTCAGCTGTATATCCATCTGGCCATGGTGCTTTAGTAGGTAATATTGCTTGCAGGGCACTTTTTATTGCTTCTCTCTCATGGGGGTTATCTAAGTATTGCCTTGGTAATGCTGGCAGCTCTACTTCATCCACGAAATAATAAACGGATCACTTCTGATTCTGCTCTATGTAATTCAGAAAGAGGGAGAAAGAGAAAAAAAAAAAAAAAAAAAGAAAAAAGCAAACCCTTTATTCATTTGTTTCCTTTAACTTTTTGCATATAACCTCTTAGAAGGTAAAATCCACTGATTTTGTTACCCTTTGCAGGAGCATGTGTCTGTGGAGGGCTGTTGGTGAGCTGTGGGCTTTGGGATGTTCATCTGTGTTCTGTGCAGAGCCAAAACAAAACACCAGCAGGGTGGAGCTAACTTATAAAAGAAGGAGCCAGGCAAATTTTTAGGCTGACACAACCTTGAGCTGTGTTTCTTAAGCTCAGATTTGAATGAAAGTATTGATTTCAGATATATTGATTTTAACACGTTCTAATGCATTCAAGAATAGAGGTCATATATAGTGTTGTTGATGAACACAAGTATATGACCCAGAAATATCTAGGTCTGTGTTTAAAAAAAAGAAAAAGACATCTAATCAGATAAGTTTGAAGTCCAATTAGGGGTTGTACAGAGGTGATAAGTTTAGATAAATGCCAGTTTTCAAATTAAGCATTGCTTTGATGTCATACAAGTCTGAAACCAATTAAACATTAGGCAAAAGGGTGCTGGCAGCGCACAGCACCATGGGGCACATGCAGCTTTGCTGTGAGTAGCAGAATCTCACACAATATTCTCTCCCTGCCTTTTCCTCCCATCCTACCTAAGATGTGTATTGTAGAAAATAGGGATATTTATACAACAAAAGGAGAATTGCATAATAATAGAGTGTTTTGATAAGAGATATCAACACAAGAGTGTTGTTGAGGTATGTGCTCAGATTTATCGAAGTGTATGTCACCTCTGCAGTGACAGTCTCTCTTGGATCTGTCTCTGTGATACCACCTGGCTCCAGGCACCATATGGATTGGGGCTCAGTGTTTCAGAGAGGTGCAGGGATGGTATTTGCCTGTACCTATCTGTTTCCATAGAAAACTTGCTTTGAAAAGTAGCTCAGGTAAAGATTTTTCTCCTGTCTGCTGTTCAGGGGAAGGAATTGTTCCCAGAGGTCCTGAATGCTGTTTACTGTTTTTCCTGCTTTTCGATTAGATATATCTGACAACTTCAGTTGCTAGGGGTTTATCCCAGTATGAGCCAGATACTGCAGTTATTCATTGGAGGTATAAAACACATTTTCCAGCCTTTGACCTGCTGTTGTCAATGAGAACTTCCAGTAAACCTTAGAAAAATTCAAACCCTCAATTTCAAGGGAAGTTATTGGATTTTTAATTTCTGGCAACTTTCAAATATTACTGTAATAATCACTCACTTGCTTTCCTACCACTCCCCAAAAGAGGAAAACAAATCCCAGCCAAATCTGTTTTTTCAAGTGTTAATGCAGTGCAACTGTATTGAAATCCCAGCACAATCATAGGAGAAAACACCAGCAGAACTGAGGTCAGATTTGCCCCTTTCCATGCTATTCACTTCCAGCTCAGGGCTGTAGTATCCGCTAAAAATAGACATGTAATTTCTGTTGTCAACTTAAAATAAATACGGGGCTAAAATGGAATCTTAAAATCTAGAGGCCAGATGCCATGTTGCGTAGCGGCAACGCCGATTTACACCAGCTTAGCAGATGAGAGAAGAAATCTCAGGAATGAGTTTGCTGTGAGTAGGGAAGCAGTGGGATTGCTGGTGGGAGTTGCTCTGTTCATACTGGTGTGTTGCTTGCTGATAAAGTGGCGTTACTTTAGCAAAAGTCACAGAGCAGTAAATCAGAGAATGAGAGGTATTCACTCAGGACTCAGTCTTTCCTTTGGATGCACATGAGCACACATAGGTAGGAACTAATTTTACAAGGGACGTTACGCACTGAAGATGCTTCAAATAGTTTCTTAATGTAGCTCTCGTCTTGCTGCAAATTCTGAATACGTTCCTTTGAATTCCAAAGACCAATTTGGGTTTTGACTGTATTCAAGTCCTTTAATCGTTCCATATTCATAAACATTTCTGTGAATAATTTTTTGCACAGCTTTGAGGCGTGGGTGGTTTGTCTTCATAAATCTCTATTTCCATGTAATCGAGTGTATTTCCTACTTTTTAGTGATTTTTCTCCGGTGTGTGTGTGTGTGTCATTCGACAACAGTAATCCATATATCTCAGGTGACCAGTTCCACGCTATAAATAGTGAATATTCAATAACTGACATGAATAGGCAGCAAACAGCCATATGCAGAGAGAGGTGTAGCCCCAGCTCTTCACTGAACAGCTGTTAATAGTAAATACATCTGCACCCATCCTGATCATGTCACAGTAATCCATGAGCAGAAAAAGAGCTCGGTTCCCTGAATCATTTATTTCCAGAGATCCAATCCATGACTTCTAATCACAAGTGTTTATAATTTAGATACCAAGAAATAAAAATTTGGGCTCTGAATGGATCCTTCAAGTGTGTTCAAATAGCATTTTATCAAAATATTTCCATGAATCTGAAAACAGTATCTGCTACTGTAATGTTACCATAGCTTTAATGATTTCAAGTTGGTTTGTTTTTTGTTTTTTTTTATTTAAAGTTTGAACTGCTGATTTTTCATGTAAATCTCAGTTTGGGACTTAAAAAAAAAAAAAAGAGAGAAAAAGAAAAAGAAAAAAAAAGCTATTTTCCTATCCCCCATAGATAGAAAAGAAAAATTGCAACGTAAAGGAGGAGAAATCTAATCTAGAAAACCAGAAAGCAAATCAAAAGAATCAAGAATGTATTATTTTTTTAAAATGAGATTTATTAGGCAATCTCAAGATGTTGTTATGCTGGATGGAGAGAAGCAGGATTATTATGTTTTGCAGTACTGTACAGGAAAGCTTGAAATCTACAGCTATGCAGAAATGGAAAAGCACACGGAGGAATAGCCACTTGAAATAATTCAGTGAAATGGGAAAGAACTTGATCGCACAGGAGTTTCGTGTTCTCAGCAGTTGTGGGAATTGATTGGTTTTCCTGCAGAATACGAAAAAGACCAGGGAAGGGTTCGAATTGTATGTTCTCTCTCTGTTTATTATGCTTGATGGATTTCCCTCCACAACTCACGTACTGTGTGGTTTGTTGGGTGAGGGTGAAAGCAGACACCAAAGCGTCCATTGATTCTTGGGTCAGACGATGGCTACAGACTGGGCTCCTCAGGCATCTCCTCGTACTTGTGGAAGTAAATCTGCTGCAACAGATCATGCAACAGGAGTGTCAGCTAATGAAGGTGTAAAGAAATCCTTTGACAAATAATGGGGGGGGGGGAATATAGGTACACAAACAGTAGGCATGAAGATGCACTGACAGACGTTATTTGGGCTCCTGGCAATCCTGTTCAAGTTATTAATGGTGTCTTGGTAGGATGTGAGTGTTAAAACATGTGCACTGCTGTAAATGAGTTTCTGTTCAGTTCTTCTCTAGCTGTATGTTCTAAAATGAAAATGAAAAATGGAGCTGGGTGGAAGCTGGTGTAGTTTGTCTTGGCTTTAGGAAATCTGAAACAATATCTCCTGAGCACTGCCTCATCAGACAAAGCTGTGTTAACTCAGAAGTATGACTAATGTCAGCATTAACCACCCTGTTGATCACTTAATGTGTTCCTTGGACTGCTGTACTTCTTGCCAATACAGTGTCCTAAATGATGGGGTTTGCATGTTTTAGAGACAGATTCAGCTGTTGTAAGCATATTTACCTGCTTACAATGTTGATGAAGATTTTATTTTTTTTTGGCAATACAATTTCAGTGTCCTAAATGATGGGGTTTGCATGTTTTAGGGACAGATTCGCCTACTGTAAGCAGATTTACCTGCCTACAGTGTTGAAGATAGAACTGTCTACCTCAGAGAGACATGCCAGAGCCCAGTTCTCCAAGAAACAGACCAGGTCAATACTATATAAATCTGTTTGATTTCCTAGAGGTGAGAATCTGAGCAATTAGAAAGAACGGTCCATCAAGTCAACCAGCACTGAAAAGGATAGGTCAACGTGGCCAAAAAAGCCACTGAACTCATTTGTAGGAGAAGCACACAACATTTTGTATGACTGAGCCTGTCAGAGCAGATTTCTGCCTGAACTGAACATGAAAAAGTGGGATTACCACAACACAACCTCCACAGAGATCAGAGGTATCATCAAGGACTTGGGCAGAGTCACAGATGGATTAAAACTGGAATATTCTTCTTTATAAAAATTTTTAAAAAGCACCCAGGAGAGAAAAGTTGTCCAGTCCAGCAAACCATCAGCAGGCCCCAAGTTGATGTAAAAGCTGACAGTGAGATTTTGAAGATGTTTGCCAAGGAAGCAGAGCTGCTGGAGCAGGAACTCATGCTGAAGCCAGAGACCAAGACAGGTGTCTGGGCCCTGCAGGTGCTACCGAAAGGGGCGAATAGGGTTCAATGAGTAAAATTGCACCATGGCCAGAGAATGCATGAAGGCTCTCCAACCTCCAGTGGCTACTTTAGTGATAAATAAGGGAAATATTCTTTTCCCCCTAAGGCTATTAATACCCATAACAAAAGCAGCTCTCCAGTTTTGTTTTTACTGTATTATGGTTTTAGCAGCAAGTCTTTGCTTTGGACACAGAAAACACCAAACACTTGGTTTCCTTTACATGGCTCAGTCCAGGAGACCTGTTTTCCTCAGGATAGATTAGAAGACATAAGTCCTGGGGCTGTCAAGAAACCCATTCAGAAATAACAACTAATGCAACCTGGACTAAGAGAAAAAGGAAACTAATTGTGCTTTGGGCTCCTTGCCAGAGCAGAGGTACTGGTGAGGATGTCCTTGCTGTCTTGGAGAAGGATGATAATGGGTAGAAAGAGTCTACCTCTAATTCCAGTTTTCTCAGTGGGTCAAATCATTCAGCCCTTGAAGCAGGGTAGAAAATCCCAATGCAACTGTAAGCAGGAATGAGGCAGCCAGCTCTTTGCAGCCGTTGCCATGAGGGGCCCTTTTCTTCATTAACAGTGAACAAGGCTAATGTGTGCACCACACTTGCAAGCAGTGTTATCTGCATGCCTCTTATGGACGTATCTCATTTCACACCAATGACTGTTTATGTCAAATTGGAGTATGAAACTGCAAATGGAAGATTTAATTAAAATTTTCCTTTTTCTAGGATCAATAATCTAGTCAAGATAGTTTCACTTTCCACTGATATATCTGGTTTTTCCCTGATTTAAAGCAAATGGTGAATTACACTTTTTAGCATATTGCTTCCAAAAATGCCCCAAAAGCAAATTGCAACTTCTGGCAGCCTTTGATTCATTTTACATGTTATGTAGAATAACTTAACAGATTTATTAGAATACAGCACAAAATAGCATAATTGGGCACAGTTTCATATACTAGATTTTGAAAAGGGTGGAAGAAACTCTTAAAGCATTTAACTCATTTAGTAAAACTCAAGTGCTACAGAACAAATTGTGACTATTTTGATCTATGAAGAGTTTGATTTCAAACTCTCAAATCTCCATAGAGCTTACTTTATAGAGTAACTTCTAATTTATATGCTGTGTTAATGTCAATTGAATCATAACTATGGAAGCTTTTCTACATAATAAGGTAGAAACAATGGAATAAAGCCTGTCAAATCATTTTAATCAATATCCATGAGACTTGTACTACTCGAGCGCAATTATCTACGCACAGAAAACTTCTAGCATTCACCATGTTATTATTTAGATTTTAAAAGTACTATATCATGAGATATGTTTCTTTAAAAAAAAATAATCTCAGAATTAATACAAAATTTTCACATTCATTTTGTAGTGGTTATAGGGACATTTTAATTTCTGTGGACTTGTGCAAGTGCAGAACTGGACTACAACCACTCTGGCACTTAGTTCCCATGAATAAGATCCTGGCTTTAACAAAGTTCATAGTGAAGCTCTTTCAGTTTCTATATACAAAGATTCCATCTACAAATTCCACCAAGATACTTATTAGATTTTTCAATATTTGGGGTATTTCATTATGAAAAACAAGTATTACATGCTTAATGCATGAGAGTATTTCTCATTCTGAGAGTAAAGAAAGGAGCTAGAAATAATGTTTATCATACATAACTGTTTCAGTCAGTGTTCCTGAAATGATTGCTCTCTGTATTTGCCTTTGCCAGGTGTGGAGGTAGGTCTGGGGTATCTACTCAAGATAGGAGAAAGCGTGGCTATTCTCATCTGAATTGTGAATACACCAAATGTGAGGAGTGTTTGGGCTCACTGCATTTGAACTGGGCTCCATTCACACAAAAGTTCAACTCAGTTTTACACTGTGCCACATTATGTGTGTTTGCACTTGGGTTGTCAGCCTGGGGACTCATCATTCTTCATGGGGTTTGCAAAACTGTGCTTCTTTCCTGATTTATGCATCTAACAAATCATAACTTTCAAAAGGTACTAGGCACTTTGAGATGCTAAAGTTATTCAGAAGTCATTACAAAGATCCACAATCAAAATGTTTCTGTTAACCACAGAGCTGCTGCAGTTAGCTTTAATTCTCTTCCTTAAAACTTCGATGCATAAAAAAGAAAATAAAGGTGAATAGCACTAGCACAACGATCAACCATTTCAAGTCTCCACATTGTTACTTCAATGATGCACAATCTGTTAGCTATCTGAAGACTGTAAACAGACTAATACTTCGAGAAGTATGGGATAAATCACCCATTTAGAAGCAGTGAAGAGAAAATGATGAAGCTCCAAGTGAGTTGTGAAGCAGTGAATAAGGATGTATTACACCACAGGAAACCATCAATATTTGTTTATTATGTCAGTGTGAGAAATAAATCTGTTAGCTAATTTGTATTCTCTTCAGTTAATTCCACTGTTTCAGCCTGAGTTTTTGTGTTTCGGTTTAAGTGCCACGCAGCTGTTTAATGGTCCTATCAAGTATTCTGAAGTCATGGTCTCCTGGAGATAGGGAGAAACTGCAATGCATCATATCAATCCAGAGATTATGAAATATCAGTTCTTTGGGTTCCACGCCAATACTTTATACCTCTTTGTCTTCCTAAAGATGGTATTCACCTGATATAGTAAATTCCAGACTCATTATGGGCCAGTCTCTTTACAAACCACTCCCAGAATTAGTATGCTGCAGTTAACAAAAGGCCTTAATACATGGCTAACTAACTGCCCTTGTTTGGACTGTTGAGATGTTACTTTGACTCATGATGGCCAACATTTTCCAGTGTGGCCACAGATTATAGCTACATGTTGTTCTACAAACACACCAAATTCCCACAAATCATTTGTCTGATGGAGATACAGATACCTCGCACCAGTAAAACTGGACTTTGGAGCATGAGCACTCCAGAACTGAGACAATTGTTTCTTGTTGCTCTTTGGTCCTTTTATTTTCTCTTCTGTATCCATTTGTTGTGGGGGTTTTTTGTTTGTTTTGTTGTTTTGTTTTGGTTTGGTTTTTTCCTTTGATGAGGTTTCCATTCCTGAGCTACTAAGCTGATCTGCATAAAAGTTTTTGGCTCATATTCTGTTGGCTACCAGAAGTCAAAATCTGCATGGCTGCGTGCTTGTAATAAAAGAAGGGAAAGAGAAAAGGGGTCATTTTGTTCTTTAGAAGATATGCAACTCTTGCTGTTGAATGAGCTGAAAAAGAAAAGAAGTTACAAGTTTTCATGCACTTGAATTCAGTTTGTTTTGCTGTCTGGGAGTGGTCTTGGAGAGCAGAGTTAATTTTCCTGCTGGTTGTTTAGGCCAGCTGACCATTTTCTGAAAAATGGATCAGGAATCAGGTAGCTCATTTAGTTTTCTGCTTCCCTCAAATTCTTCTGCCAACAAGTATTAACTGAATTGTTTGTTCATGAAAGATTTTATAAAGGTCTTTAAAAAAAAACTCATTTCAACATCCTGCTGTAAAAAGGGCTGCAAAGGTTATGAGGGTTTGCTTTGAATCCCACTACCATTTCTTCATTGATCATCTAATTTTTGCCATTTAATAAATGCCTGTACAACTGCAAGACAAAAGCCGGATTGATTCTAATCAACTTGGACCGAAGGTATTTCAGCAAAGTGAAGAAAACAAACATTGGTGTGACATGAAATAAACATGGAAGGAATATGAATCTACACTAAAATATATTCTAGGAGTACACAGAGTAAATAGGAAAAAAAAAAAAAGGAAAATATTTTCTTGGGAAAATACAAGGTTTTTATTGTACTAGACATTTATTAAATAGTAGATTTCTTGGTTAATGACATTCAGCTGTGGCTAAAGGCTTCCAAGGAAAATCATATTCAAAATCCTTTCAGCTCCAAGCTCAAAATGTGCCTCTTCGAGTCGATAATTAAGTAGGGTGAGGAGAAGTGAAGAATTACCAGTAAATTTAATTAATTAATGGATGGATAGTTTTACACTTCAGTAAAAAATGTAACACAGCATGAATCTACTTCCTTCAAATGGAGTATGGATGGACACCGAGCTTTAGTTTAAACTATAAATAATCCCAGTTTCAGAGAAGGTAGCAAACAAGAGGTGCTTAAACCCGGTGCTGGCTCCAGGAAAGACATGAAGTATAAAAAGCTAAACCAAATGAAGAACTTGGGATGACTAATGTGTTGTTCAGTATTTTTTACATTGCAACCTGTGTGTCAAAAAAAAGGGTTTTTCAATTATTTCATTAATTGTCATTTTTTCATGAATAGATCTCACAAAAAGGCAACGCTCACATAATCTGTGCATGGTAGACTATTCACTGCAAATATTTCTTTGCCTAGTATTCATGCTTCACTGTTTGAACTTACTGATTACACTGTCTTAATTTCATAAATTGTTCTAACTCCCTTGCAGAGGAATGTTTTAACACAAAGAAATTCTGTTTCCTGATTAAAAGACCCGTGGCATTTTTTTAATTCATATTTGTATAATTGTGAAATCAAGCCCATTAGAAGCCAAACACTTTCAAATCTGAGTTCACCTCTTAAAGAACTTAAAGGTCTCCTTGAAGACATCTCTCAACAAGGTCTGCATTCTAATTTCATTTTGTTTTGGTGGAGAATGCCCAACACAGCTCTTCACACAGAGAAAACCTATTCTGTATAGGACAGATCACTTCATGTACAGTTTGGGTCCAAAGCCTCAGTTTCCCAGTGACCTACAGCACAAACACAGTGACTCGTGGATCTTTATCGGTAACTCCTCCTAGGACAAAAAATGACTGTAATTAAAAAGGGTTTCTTCCAGTTCTACTCCCTAATTACCACAAAGATCTAAACTGTGAGATCTAAAGTCAAGTTTCAGAGTTTGGTTTGTTTAAGTGCTTCCCAAAACCACAAGCTTTTACAGGGTGACTCAGATTTAAAGCAGCCCATACATTGTTTTTAAAACTGTTTGGTAATCCTTCATTTCAGAGAAGTTGAGTAAAGCACTGAGTAAAATGCAGTACCTAAAGACATCTGCCTTTTCCAGGGCATTCAGTAGAGCTAAAGAGAGGACACTAGTGACCTCTGTGCCAGACAGTGCGACCGACACAGCACAGCATGCTCCGAATCACACACACTTTGCAGAGAAAACTGACAACAGCTCTTCTCTGGCCTTCTACACTCCAAACAAAGATGTGCCAAGGATGCTTCCTTCACAATATTGCCCTGAGACTCTAAGGAACAGTGTAAGAATCACTCCCCAGGTTTCTTGGCCACCACCTTTTTATTTCTGTCTCAGCAGGGAAGAGCAGTGCTGTCACAAGGATTGCACACACTGCAAAGAGACTTGTATTGTGCTGGATTGAGCTTGTTCATATCACTGGGGCTATCCAACATAACACAAACAGGCATCTCTGCTCCTCTCATTTCCATATGGCACCAAGAATCAATGTATTGAATCATAACAGTTAAAATTACAAAGACCTCTTCTTTTTTAATTGCATTTCACTATGAAAGAAAACAAACCAAAACAAAACTAGCCAAAAACCCCTCACACTCAGCCCTTCAGCACTCAGGATATCCTTCACCTCTAGATGTCTTTCCAAATAAAATCATTTCAAATGTCATTACTTGTTTTCAGATTATCAGGCACATTATACCTTCATTGGTTCATTTAAACCTCTGCACATTCCACAGAGTCATTTTAATGTCCGTTGATTTACTAGCCGTTAAATCTCAAATAAAGGGAGGAAGACAAGGACAGCTATGTTTGCTATACATGCAGTATAAAAGCTATAGAGAAGTTAAATAATAATTCAAAATTATGTCTAAACAGACAAAATCTCGAGGTCTTATCCTCAGCTGATGAAAATCTCTGTAATGCTAAGTAAGAAAATCTCTGTAATGCTAAGTAAGAAATATGAAGCAGAAGTAAAACAAGGACTAAACAATGAAACACAATGCAAATAACAGAGGGGTAAGGAGGAAACTGCCATCATAACAAAATGCCATCATAACAAAAAGCCTGCAAACAGAGGGGTTAGAACATTGACAAGACGATACGTGATTTTTATCAAATATCCTTCAATGACATGTCTGTTGGGAAGAGAACCTTGTGTATAGAGCAAAAGCAAATAAATCAATTCCAAATTCAACTAGTTTGAATGAAAATACTCAAATGACTCAGTCTCATAATCTACTAATCGGGTTCCACAGTTAACAAATGGTGAGGAAGAATGGCTACAAATACTCTTTATCTGCTATTTCCCTTGGGATATATTAATGTAATCCTTTTAGGATGGGTAGGATACAAAGAAACAAATCCTGTTCCCTCTTCCACAAGTGCAGGAAAGGCCAATGGTAACAGGGCAGGCAGTTCTTCACAGTTGCTAATACATGGGCCAGGTTATTCCCAATGGAACATGAAATGGATCTCAGCAGATATCTGTAGTCCCAAGGCCCTCTTGAGAGAAACGGTTCGTACTGGAAGCATTGACTGGGGGCCTGTCTGGAAACTGATACTTGGGAAAACAAAAACTCAGATAGGAGTAAACAGTTATGATTCTTTCTCGATACACATCATCAGGAAATCCAGCAGAAGTGCCTTGAAGGAATATTAACGCTGTTTACAAAAAGAACTTACAAACTCTCTGCACTTTGATAATACAGTATTTCCTTTTTATCTGATTTAATTGATATAATCGACATCAATTCCATATTTTGATGCTTTTTGGGAAGCATCAACTTGATTTGGCACCCACTGAAGTGAAATGTAGATGTCTTTCATATCTGTGATGCAGGAATGGTCCCAAAGAGTCTAATCCAGGCTTTTATTCATGGCAGTAGAGGTTAAGGTTCATAGCTATAGACAACCAAGCTAGAAAACGAGGTTGTCAGGTTTTTAGCGTCTGCAGCAGAGAACCAATATAGAATCCTGCTGAGACAAATATATTATGGATCTGAGAAAGTGCTCTGTGGGCTCACTCACTGAGACTAATCTGACTCCTGGCTGAAAGTAAACCTCGAGTAAAGAAAGATTTGGGAAGAAGGTGAGCAAATATCAAAGAACTATGTGCAGCAGTTCCATAATCTTTTAACATTGATCTTTGAGGTATACATGATACAAAGAAGGAGGCTTCTAGCAAAAAATCAGTCTTAAAAGGTCATTTTAAAGGAATCTATTGATGAGTTACTTGGGCCATTCTCTTCAAACTTGTAGTAAAAGTGTACACTTGCAGTCTATATCTCACCAGGCAGATACTTTTTCTACCCTCAGCCATCTTTAATTAATATCAGCATATCTTTCATTCCTTTGCTGTGTGTGCATTGAAACTCATCCTGAGTGTGATAGTCATGACATGCATAATACTGTGAACAAAGCAGTGCACTGCAGTTTGATGAGTGGTTAGGGGAGAGTTTAGAACAATTAATAGTATAACTCTAAGAGAATCATCACAGCCATAACTGTGTTTGTGATTTTTCTTCATGTATGGACAGTACTTTTTTGAAGATTGGAAACCCAAACATTATTTCCACATGCTTCAATATTGTGCCTATCAAAAGCTTTATTTGTAGAGAACATTTTTTATCTGATCTCACATAAAAATCACCCTTGAAGAGCATTCAGCCACAGTATTTCAACAAGAATCTTGGGACCTAAAATCTGCAAAGCTGTTATGTGTGTTTTTAAGTGCTGTTCAACAACCCTTGGGTCCTTACACCAGCTCATTGAGATGCCTTTTCAGAATCACCAGTAGAGAAAAAGTAATGTGAGCACTATACATTTGCCTGAGTATATATATAATTATGTTTCCTTGTAGCTGATCGATGTGGTGATGGTTGCAATTTACCACTTAGCTTGAGTTTTCTTTAAGACCAAAAAATAAAGGCTTGTCTTCTTATAACTTATGTTCAGTTCTGTTTGAATGCATCCATTTTCTTCCCATCTTTGTGTAACAAACACCTTTCTCCTTTCTGTAATAAGTAGCTACAGTTACATGGATTTTAGTCTCATGATAAACTTGTACATAGGTGATAACAGCTGGACTGAGTGTAGCAGCTGCCTTCTTGCAGCTCTAAACATTTTCTAGCAGCATTGTTTTCTCTCTTGGTGTTGAAGATTGCAGGTTTAGTTGCAGTAGATACCTCTGGTGTTCACACACAGAAAAGGAAACATTTCTTCCATGGGCACAGTGAATCATATATCTAAAGTGAGCTCCAAGCTCACTGAAGGTCAAATTTTGCTGATATTGGGTTTTGGAAGAGTTGAGGTTTGGGGTTTTTTTTCATGTGTCTGCAGGATAGGAACATAAGAAAGTGGGCAGAATAATCTTTGTGGGCCCAACACCAGACTCTTTTTCATTGTTATGAGTTGAGAGCAACTCCAAAAGACATTTTCATTTTAATGGGTTTTTTATCCATCTTATTTCAAACACACTGAGTCCTGAGCCAGTCTTGCTTTTTTTTTTTTTTTTTTTCTTTACTTTCTGTGTATTGTTCAGGGCAGAAACATTGCAAAGTCTCACCCTGGGTAGGTCATGCTGCACTGAGACAAATATCTTGTCTTCCCTGTAGTGAAGCTGAGAATATCTTAAGCTTCTTTATTTTTTATGAAACAGCAGTTCAAAAGTTCATCTTACATAGACTTCAGCTGTGGTGAGGAAGAAAGGGGAAGGTCCTCAAGAGATAAATAGTATAACAATGAGAAACTCAAAGACAGCCTCGTCTAAAGGATGACTCCTTTTAATTAGGCCAGGATTAAAGCTTTTCTTCTCTCTATCTTTGGAGGTGCAGATACACCAACCTTTTGAGTAAGCTTCTTAAAATCTCATAAAGGAGGAGACAGATCTGAAGCCTGTATGTTTTGTTGGGAAGAGAATTTTGGAAGTTTATTTCAGCCCAACTAGTCACAGAATTTGTGTTGTAAAATTGAATTCTGCATTGCTGGTAGAGACTTATAATAATTTCTAAGAATATTATTTGGAATGGATATAGAAGAAAAACTTTGCAGTCAGTTCACCTATACTGAAAATCTTTACTCTTCCATACTAACTGACTTTCTGTTTGGAGTCCTCTTCGAATCTTGGCATCTGTTTTGAGGAACAACACTTGATCTCTTCTGAAGAACTTAGAGGTCCAATTTCAAGAAAATCTCTAGGTCTCCTGTTGATTATGTCAACAAGCTTGTATTGTTTGGGTAAAAGTAGACTCCATCTAGTTTTGACCTCACCTGTATCCCATATTCAATTATCCTTCATTCACAACATTGCCCCACCTCCCCATGATACAAACCTTATGGCCCCTCTTCATCACTTTCCAGCTTCCATTCTTTGAACTCTTTTCCTACCGCAAACACTGACCTCTCAAAACCAGAATGAAACTTAACGATGATGATCCAAAATAGCAAAACTGTGTGTTTCAGGAGGAAGTGTTTGCCCTTGTTCAATGAAAGGTCAGATTAGATGATGGTAATAAGCTCTTCTGTCCCAAAAATCTCTAAATTAAGCAGTGTACTTACTGTTGGAACAGCATGCTGTGCTGCAAGCCCTTGTAATTGAGAGCTCTCCCTTAAAAAACAGGTGAAATAAATTACCACAGAGAACCAAAAGTCACTCATTTAGGCAGCCAATGAGAACCTTCACTTATTTTATATATCATTTATAGTCCTCTTTGGTTGTCACACTAGAGTGCAATATATGGCAGACGATTATATATAATTGAACCATTTCCTGTGCTGACCTTGTATTGTTGACAAATTCTGACACTGGCACGGCAGATATTTTTGCTTGCCCATACATGATTAATACATCTATTTCTGGTTTCATTTTAATCCTGTCTGCACAGAAGAACTGTATGTCCTATCTCATTTACCTGGGCTCTTTAGCTTGGATTCATTCAGACTAAGTTCTAAAGCCTAAAATCTGGGACCTAATGTTTCTTATGGACTGCAAATTCAATAGAAAATGTTAAATACCTGGCATAGATGAATCTTTACGTGCCACATCTTCAGTTTTGTTGGAATAGAATGACCATGCATGCATCACTAAATTACAAGGAAAATATTATTTGTGAGATACTATTAACTATAGAAAGTTGGTCAGCAAGCAGTCCTGCCAGATAAGCTCATGTCCACTGTTAACAACTCCACACTTGGAGTATCAGTCTTGGCACACATATCAAAAGTGGATATTTTACCTTGGTTAACAAATAGCCATCGAGAAAGAACATGTGTCCAAAATGTTCCATATATGTCCAATATGTTGCATAAATGTCAAAATAAGTTGACTAACTTTAAAAGATAAGTTCACAAAGCAGTTGAAATTTTTTGTTTACGTACAATAGTTTTATTTTCTCAATCATCTCACATTCTGTAGAACATAAAGAACACATTAATGTTCACAGGTTACAGTGCAGAAATATAGTCTGAATCATGTTCTGATCACACAGACAAAAGACACACAAAAGCTCATGCTATGTAATGAATTATGTTGTAAATAATCCCAAGTTTATCAATTAAACTACCCTGGCAAATCCATATTACGGAAAGGTAGACAGTGATAATACATGTCATTAGAAAGAATGGTTCTGGATTGAGAAAACACTACAAGTGAGGCTTTTATTTACTGTTTATTTCATTTTAGAACAGAAGTGCAATCTATTTGTCATTACCCACTCAGCTATTTACTGTGTAATTCACATCAACTAATGTGTAATTCCCTTTTTTTTTTTCCTCTAGAATGTCAGATTTCCTTTTTTTCCCCTGAAAACCCACAGTCTTTACACAAGCAGATCAGTAATCAGAAAGGACTGGTAAGTCCAGGCTTAATGATGGACCATGTAGTTCCAGTATGTTGTTTTGGAGTCTTCTGTAATTACAGTAATTAACTTCTCTTTCTCCTCTCAGCAGGTATCATTATTTGGCATTTCTTGTTCTTTGTGTATCTTCTGTCATTTATTACTCCTGACCAAAGCAAATTGTGCCAAATCTCAACCTTGGTCATACCAGAGAGGTGTTGTTTCATCATGATTTTAGCAGAGTGATGTTACTATAGAGGGAAAAGGATCTAGTCCCAAACTACAGGGTTTTTCCTGGCCAAATATGACAATATGTAAATATCTGAGAGAGGAGATTATAAAAACTAGCAGATTTGGGAGTGAAGTGGAAGTATTTGCCAAAAAAAAAAGGAAAAACCAGGAGAAAAGAAAGAAGAAACTGTAGGGAGAGAGGTCTTGGTGTTCTTTTATTTACACATGTTAAAGAAATCTTTTGTAGGCATCATTTGCGTTGTGTGTCTTTCTTATCTCACTATATTCAGCTTTGTTTGTCTAATATCTGCTCAGCGACTGACTGACTTTATTTATCTTCATTCCCCTATACAGTCTCTGTAATAATCCTTTAATATTATTAATCTTTGTTTGACTTACATTTCCTTAGCAGCTTTCCTCTGACGTTGTTCATCTTCATTCCCCAAATGTCCACTTAGCAGTAGTTGTCTGACATTGCTCAGCCTGGATCTCCTCACTTGCAGTCAGCAGTAGTTACCTGAAGCCATCCTTCTTCATTTGCCTACCACCCAACCAGCCGTCTCGTAGCATCGCTTATGTACATTAGAAGCGATCATCTAACGGAGTTCAATTTCTTTTCACTTCCCAGTACATCTAGCAGTCATCATCTGGCACCATTTGCTTCTGTCTTCAGAGTACTTCAGGAATATTTGTCTTTATCTCAGATCCTTCAGCAGGCAATCACATACAGTCCTGCTTCAGACATTCCTGATTTGGATGTGACACCTTGGGTTTCCACCACTTCTGAATTTTCTGCTGTGAAACCTTAAGGTCTGATTCTGTCAATGGGTTCTTGGAACGTGTATTATCCTTATTAAAAATTCCCTGACATGTGGAATAAAGAATTAGGCTCCTACAAAATGAAATTACTTTGAATGTTAATCACCATTCACAAATGCCTGTATGGAACAAATAAGAGGTTTGCAATAAAAGTGTAAGATACATTGAGGAGACCGTGGATCTTAGTTGGGTTTCTCACACAGCTTGTAGATAAGGAAAAGATAAGTGTAAATTTTCCCAATCTCAAGAGTTCTGTCCAAACTCCATTGTCAATGGCTGCAAGGTGCTTTGAGATCATAGAATCACAGTATCATAGAATGCCCCAGGTTGGAAGGGACCTCCAAAGGTCATTTAGCCCAATCCCCCTGCGGTAAACAGGGACATCCTCGGGTTGCTCAGAGCCTCATCAAGCCTGACCTTGAATGTCTCCAGGGATGGGACCCTCACCACCTCCCTGGGCAACGTGTTCCAGTGTTCCAACACCCTCAGGGTGAAGAACTTCTTCCTAATGTCCAAAAGTTCTTCTTCAGGAAAGTTGTATCACTGAGCTGACACCAGACCTTGGCCAAAAACTCACATAAATGTAGGGAAACTATCTAATTGGCTTCACTGTGTTACAAGTCTGTCTCTGGCTGTTTCTTCTAAGAGATGTTTCCACTCATGGAGTATTTGCAAATTCTGAAATATTTCATGTTGAGATTTTTATTAGATCTTGGGTGTCACAGATTTACAAAATAAAATAGAAAAATACGTCTTTAAATCAGGTAGCCCATAATAATGAATGGGAAATGTTGACATTTGTTCCACATATCACCAGAAACCTGAAATGTTTATCTGCAAAAATAGTTTTTAAGGATAAGATACCAAATTGTAAGAAATTGGTACTTCTCAGATTTAAAATTCAAGACAAGGATGAAGAATTATTTCCAAATAGTATTTTTCCTTTTGACAAAGTCATTTTGGAGAGGTGTCATAAACAGATGTGTTGTTAATGAGCTGCCACAGCAGTTTTAAATATTCAGTTCGTTGTTTATTCAAATTTTCCTTACTCTTCTTGAACTCAGACAGGGAATCCCTTGCTCTTCAAGTTTAATTGAAATCTCTGATCTTAGCAGGAGTAGGAATAGTAGGCAAAAATCCCACATTTTTGTAATTCATGACGTTAAAAGTGGACTAATATTTTTAATGGGGAAACAGAGCCCTGCTGAAAAACAGATATTCTGTTTTATCCAGCAAAGAGCAGAATATTCTGTTTGAGTCTCTGGTGGATCAGTTTGGACTAATATGAGAAAAAAAACCCACACGTCTTTTTGAAAAATTTAAATTTTGTCTTATTTTAGCTGAGCACATAATTTCACACATTGCAGTTCTCTATGTCAAAACCCTTTTTCCCTCCCTTCCTTCCTTCCTTCCTTCCTTCCTTCCTTCCTTCCTTCCTTCCCTCTCTCCTTCCTTCTTCCCCTCCTTCCCTCTTCCCTTTCTTCTTCTTTCCCCTCCT
>JANIJG010014705.1:63828-88233 GCA_024611175.1 Megaceryle torquata
CCTTCCTTCCTTCCTTCCTTCCTTCCTTCCTTCCTTCCTTCCTTCCTTCCTTCCTTCCTTCCTTCCTTCCTTCCTATTCTTTGTCTTCTTCTTCTTTCTTCTTTCTTCTTCTTCAACAGCACATTGTTTCTTTATTACATGGTAGGAAATGTGCTACAATCAAAGCCTACGAATGGCCACTTGAATCTGTGCATGTAACACGATGTGATTTCATGTTAAGAGAAATCAAGGTAAACTGATTTTGTTTTAGGTTTGGTTTTGTTTTTGTTTAAATGAAGACAGTGATGCTTAAAAGGATCTAAACTAAACTCTGCCTTCAAGACTATTAAATCAATGAGATAATACCAGACTGAAATTATTTTGATGTTCAGAGATGGATATATCATTAAATTGCATATGAAAATTTAGTCTTGAGGAGGATTCTTAAATTCAAATAAAACTTTGGATCCAGGCTTCTGCTTTTTACTTGGCAGAAAGCATATTGCCTATGTTTGGTATAATTATTACAGTAGGAAAAGACACAGGGTAGTTGCAAACTTGTCTACTCTTACGCACACAGAAAAAGGTTTCAGTCTGTCTATATGTTTCTTTGAAGAATTGTGCCTGTTAATTAGTTGTGTAGAAATACTCTGCAAGTGCCACGTGTCAAACACCATGTTAATCAAAATGTAAAAGGTGGGATTTTCAACCAATTACTAGCCACAAGTAATCAATGAAGATAATAAAACAGGTCACAAGCCCAGGAAGCCCTTCTCAGTCCTGTGCCTGCTACACAGTCAATACTACCACAAGCCTGTTCATAAATGGCTCAGTAGCTACAACTACAACTTGTTGTTGTTGCTGAGGTCATTTCACAAGGTCTTTACATATTTAATGGCTACCAGACTGCTTTTTTTCCCCCACTTCGAGGTCCTGAATTGTAAATTACTTTAGAATTAAGTATGGTTGGGATTGCTCCTGAAGGAATGTCACCTCCACTGATGTGTTTCTGTTATGTTCTCTATTATGTTCTCTGTTATGTTCTCTATTCCCGTTATGTTGTCTATTATGTTCTCTTATGTTCTCTATTCTCATGGTCTATGTTTCCATTGGACCATGAAAAAATGCACAAGCTTGTACAGGTTTATCGCTATTTGCCCTTTATAAGGATGAGTCCTCAGCTAACAGAAAAAAGTAGAAATATATTAAAGTTTTTCCAAATAAGTTTATAAATGGGTAAGTAATTTATAAAGGAATAAATAAACAATAAGTTTCCATGTGTACTTATTGAAAGTCTGCTCAAATGAATGCAATCCCACTGGCATCAATAAATTTCAGGGGGTTGAAGCACCACCCTTGTGAGGACAGGCTGAGAGAGTTGGGATTGATCAGCCTGGAGAAGAGAAGGCTCTGGAGAATTAGGTGTTTCAAGACTGCCATGGTTTAGTAACTGCAGACTGTGTGTCCCACCGTGTTATTATATAACACTTTATGAGGATATTTTAAATATCTAGCCTGAAATCCGTATGTCTGTATTGGCTGAGCCTCTGTTTATAGGGTGCTCTAACACAGTAGGTCTGCATTTATGGCAGCCAAAAAAAGTGCTTTTCTCTAAGAATCTCCCTTTGAGAAGATTTTGAGTTTTACTGACTTACATTGCACCACAATCACATGTATTCAAATATATTTTATTAAAACTAGAAAAAAAATCCAATAGCTGTTTATGTACTGCATAAATACAACAAGCACAGCGGTCTTCCATACATCATCTGCTTTTATTTTAACATAAAAATATCCATAGAAGGCCTGGAAAGTTTCTGAGTAGTACAGTGTGCAGTACATGATGCACTGCGGCATCAGGGGCAGCGTCTGGGGGTACAGCTCCCCCGGAGCAGACAGTGCTAGCCAGGAGACTTTAAAACCCTCCTGAGGAGTTGCGGAGCTAAAAGTAGACGGCGCCAGATGGAAAATGAGGGCGACTCTGTGCCCCCCTCCATCTGCTTCTAGTCATCTCTAGGACAACGTGGCAAAACCGCCTGCTGCTGGCTGAATTTAGGAGGCGGATATTGGTAAAAAAATGTCTGTGGTTCTTCTGTAGAAAACAAAACTACGTGTCTGCAGGGTGTTTTGAAGGTAGAAATGTGATATATGGTTTATGGGTAATGATCAGAGGGTTGCAACACCTCTTCTGTGAAGGAAGGCTGGGACGGCTGGGGGTGTTCAACCTGGAGAAAAGAAGGCTCCGGGGAGGCCTTACAGGCCTTAAGGCCTTTCAGCGCTTCAAGGGGCCTGTCAGAAACATGGGGACAGACTTCCGAGCAGAGCCTGTTGGGAAAGGACAAGGGGTGATGGTTTTAAAATAAAAGAGGAAAACTTTAGGCTAGAGAGAAGGACATTTTTTACACTGAGAGTAATGAGACCCTGGCCCAGGCTGCCCAGAGAGGTGGTCGCTGCCCCATCCCTGGCACCATTCCAGGTGAGGTTGGGTGGGTCTCTGAGCAACCTGCTTTAGTTGCAGATGTCCCTGCTTCCTGCAGGGGGGTTGGACTAGATTACCTTTAAAGTCCTCTTCCAACACAAATCACTCAGTGGTTCTATGATTATTGCTGTGTCCGACTCATGCCACATATGGAGCACTAGGAGAGTGCAGCCCTGGGAGATGGTCCCATGCAACCTGTGCAGAACTGGAGCTGACAGCAGACACTGGTCAGGGTGGATGCTTCTCTGCCAGCTTGCCCCCTAGAAATGTGTGCTCCATCAAGAGAAACCTAACAGCTGCCCATCCATTTTAGGTGTGAAAAGCCCCAGAGGATTGACTGTGGGGTCTGAATGTTCATGGGGAAGAAAGGGTCCACGGAAGTCAGAGGTACATTGTCCACTGAGTTCCCCCAGACTAACCAGAGGTGGCTGCTTGGCTTCATTTCTAGCAGCTTTTCTAGAAAGGCAGCTTTTAGACAGAAAGGAAATTGCTCCAGAACCAGGGCCAGAAGTACAGAAAAAAAAACAAAACAAAACAAAAAACCTTGATGTAGCCCTAAAGGCCTATATGTAAATAGCTGCTATGTGGCCAAAGTCACCGCAAAATCCTGCCACATCTGTGCTCTGTCAGCCTGGGATAAATCTGCCGGTGATGCTTTTGCTATGCAGCTAGTTTAGCAACTTACGGGCACTCATAAACAAAGGACTTTGGGCATCCACTTTCTTCCTAGCTTCCTATTACTTTGTTGTCCTCCTGTATTGGCCATGCACCCATGCTGTGGGTGAAACAAAGGAGTTCAGCAACCATCAGTAAAAGCTGCCTTCTTTTCATCTGCACCATATGCCCAGAGATTTCCAGTTCTAGAAGCTGATGGGAGACTATGCTCGTTTACATGCAATGCTTCAATCTGAGTTCCAAAAATAGGTTCCCCTTTACTTTCTCACGCTCGTGTACTCATCAAAGAGGCAAAGGCACCGAGTCTGCGCTGGCCAGAACAGGCACAAAGGAGCTCAGGTCAATAAGAAGGCAGAAATGTTCTTGGACTGCTTCGTTGCATTTATCTATGTGTGTTTCTTACCAGTTCCTGCTTCCCAGGGCCTTTTCTGGCAAGTTTTATTTTGCAAGCTTTACTTTATTTTATTTCTCTTAAGAAAAAGCCGGGGTAAGAGGTCACCCACTGGGATCTTTTGAACTGATGCTTCTCGAACTATGAGTGCCTTGAAAATGATTCTCAAAATATTTCCTGCAGTTCTTTATACCAAGAAATATATTAGGACTGGAAATATAAGAAATATAAATAGGAGTCTCCTTTTAGGTACAGACAAATTTTTGCTTTTTCCAATGGTCTGTTATGTTATGATAAATATTCTTTAGTCCTTGTTCAAGGAACACATCACTATCTGAAACTTTCTCAGTGTTTTCCTTTGTGAATTTCAACATTTAAAATCACAATTTAGCGTTTAGAAGGCAAATTTAGAAGCAGACATTTTAACAAATGCATAGCAACACTGAAAGTAAGAGCATGTAGAAGATAGAGGTTTAAGGACCAGCTGAACCACCTCTGTGCTGGTTCCTGGGCCCTTATCCCAGGGGTCTCCATTTTCAACCCGGAGCTCATACTGTTCTGTTTTCTGCAGTTGATCAAACGTTCTCCTCCCAACTAAGTAGTTTTAAATATGTCTAGAAAACTTTGCCAACAGCTGGGATCTAATATCGGATGCCATGACTGCCAGCCATATCGTGAGGCTTTTGTGGGTTTTTTGTATAGAACAGATTGAGAATTCGCCAACACTTTTTTTTTTTTAAATTTTAAATAGAAGTGCCACTTCATCAAAAAACTCTACAGAGGACAAAAAGACAAGGAAAAATCTCTCTATTCCAGAAAAAATTGTTTTGAAGTTGTTGAAACATCCTGCTCCACACTCTGAGTAAAATGTTTCATTTTTTAAAATTGCCTTTCCTTTTGAAATCTGAGAGGACCAGATGAGTAAAGAAAAGTTAAAATGAAAGAAAGTGATGTGTTTGACATGATCCAATTTTGTTTCAGGGCACTAGTTAATTAGAATTTGATTTTGCCACAATCCAGGGAAAAAAAGAATAATAAAAAAAGTTAAATTTCAGTTATTTCTGTCCAGCTCTGAGTTCATGTGTGATAAATATTGATCACTGTGGTAATTTGATCCAGGTCCATAAAAGCCCATAGGTAACCAAACTGGATACAAGTATACATAAATATTTAAATATATAAATATATAAGAATGTATGCCAAATCATGTAGCCTGTCAAACACAACTGAAACCCAAATCCACTGAAGTTTTATTTTTCAAGTCTAGAAGAACACCCCACGTACAACCAAGATATTTGTTTGCTACTATATTTGTTTCAATTTTGGAGAATTCAGCTTCCTCCTTCCCCATCTCTTGCCATTTGTCACTCTGCTGAAGGCAGTAACTGCTTCTTCCCCAGGTTTAGAGGAAAGCACTGTAAAATGGCATCTGCTTAAAGTTCTTCTGACTCTGTGATTTCACACGTTAGACACATACTCCCAGGATAAGCCTTTGGTAATGTCTTTATGAAAACCTGAACATTTGGTCCTTGCAACCCCCAGGGCAATTCATGCTTTTGAAGAATTTGCAAAACGTACTGAAGCATGGCCTTTCTTTTCTGAAATCTTGTTGACTGTGTTTAATTCTGTAGACTTGCTTCTGCTTTTTTATTTTTTATTTTTTTCTATTTGATCTTCAAAAAAAAAGTTTGGTGACTGTCTCTATAAAGTGAGGCTCAGTTTTATGTTTTATTTCTTTTTTTTAGCATGTACCTAGGACTTTTCCTAAATAATGGGGTCATCTGGCCACTTTCCAGTCCTCAGAGAGTTATTTCTTCAGTGAATTTATACACTTGACCACCTACATTCTGTTCTCACGTGATGTTTGAGTATTGCCTTTTAGGTTATTCATTTTTACAGAAGCTCCTAAACTTTACTGGCTTCACACACCCTTCTAAGAAGTATCTTATTGCATTGACTGGTCTCTACTTTGCAGACATTGGTTAATGTCCATGTTCCTCATTGAGGAGAGCAGACGCAATACACTGCTGCACTCAGCTTGTGCTTTTCTGTCATTTCATTTAAAAAAACCCCAAAGAGTAACTCTTTCTTCAGTTACAGCTCTGGCAAATGTGTAGCAATAAAGTGTGTCTTCCAGGAATGGAGAGAAAAGGTCTTTTAAGAGATGCTCCTTTTCAAATCATGGCAATCTCCTCATTCACTTGTTTCCTTGGTTCATCTCACCCCATAACTTCATGGCTGATACAAGAAGTAACACACCTCTTCGTTCAGATGGTCTGGAAACCAAGTCATAGTTCTTTTCAGCATAGAAAAAAAAGCCTGTTTCTGGTATTTTTCTGACACTTTGAGCACTGAGACAGCTCTTGACTTTTCCCAGGAACAAAAACATCTCTGAAATAATTCCATTTCATTTTCTAAGTATCAAAATAATGGAAATCCTCCCCACTTAAGACTCAAGGGGCTTTTTTCATTCCTGCTTTCACAACCTGTCCCAGAGGTCTATCAAAGTTCCCACTATAAAATCACTTGTGCACGTGTATGTCTACATCCATATGCACTGACCACCACCTCTTCTTTCACCAAAACCCCCACACCATGGTAGCCCACTGAGAAAATTGCTTTGCTTTCTTTTAACTCTGTAGACAGTTTTGCCAGATAGAGGGATATGGACACAATGGTTTCTTCATTGCTTTTAAGAAGATATTTTTATGAAGTTCTCATCATTCTGCCTCTTGCACATCTGTCTGAATTTGCATTTTTTTGATTGACAAGAGCAGGAATACGTTATAAATTATGCTGCTAGGCCCAGGTATACCAATATCATATATTTTACTTTTTATTATTTTTTTCCCCATATACTGCTGCTTTTCCATAGAGTTTTGGGAATGGAGGAAATGAACACTCAAAGGTACTGATTAACTGCTGCTCGGGGAGGAAAGAGAAAGGGGAGGGAAAGTGAAAAGAATAATTGAAAAAAAAAAAATGTAACCCCCCAATACCTTGCTTCAACTCACATTTCCTTTGTTTTTCCCTTGTTCCTCCTTTTGATTTGTCCAGCTTACACTTGAACCTGTCAAAGTAGGATCTGCTGCTCGTGCATTGTGCAGCACTAAGAACATTTAGGTTGGAGAACACCTATTTAGATGAGGCTCTATGAAATCCAGGTTAACACTAATAATGATGCATTTAATGTAATCAGACAACTTCCTTTTGTTCAGTGACATTTGCTCGCCTTTCTGAAACATATTTACACTCACAAACAAGTCTCATCTGCTATCACGTACAGTCTGAAATGTGATAAGATAGGATGAGCTGTCGAGGTAGAAGGTGACCTTTTGCACAGCTGTATTTTGTGGCTCCCTATTAGCTGAGCTACTCGCTGCAGCTTTCCCTGCCAGACTGCTCAGCGAGTGGCAGGTGCCTGGTTCCTCTAGGCGTGGAAACAACAAAATAAAAGCATAAATACAGGACAGACTTCTCTGAGGATGTTCACTGATGTGAGAGATGATGTGAAAATATCAGCAGGAGACTGGATTTGTAGGGAGGCCAACACAGCAGCACAGCAGCAGGAGCTGCAGATGGGGACAAGATGAACGAGTGAGTCCTGTGCCGCAGTGGCCGGTATCTGGACTAAGTGAATGCAAGTAGATGCAGCAGTTCCAGCACTGCTTGGCAGTGGGTGTTCAGAAATAAACTGGGATTGAATGAGTGCAGGATGCTGTGATACAGCAGGTGGCCAAGACGGCCAACAGCATCCTGGCTTGTATTAGCACAAGTGTGGCCAGCAGGACTAAGGCAATAAATGTCCCCGTGTACTCAGCAGTGGTGAGGCCACACCCCAAATCCTGGGTTCAGTTTTGGGCTCCTGACTCCAAAAAGGACTTTGAGGGGCTGGACCGTATCCAGCGAATGGCAACGGAGCTGGGGAAGGGTCTAGAGCACAAGTCTTGTTAGAAGCAGCTGAGGGAACTGGGGTTGTTCAGCCTGAAGCAAACGAAGGCTCAGGGCAAACCTCACTCTTGACAACTCCCTGACAGGAGGATGGAGCCAGGTGGGATCGGGCTCTTCTCCCAAGGAACAAGTGACAGGAGAGGAGGAAACAGCCTCAAGTTGCACCAGGGGAGGTTTAGGTTGGAGCTGAGGAACAATTTCTTCCCCTTGAGGGTTGTCCAGGCCTGGCCCAGGCTGCCCAGGGCAGGGGTGGAGTCCCCATCTCTGGAGGGGGGCCACGTAGAAGAGGGACACAGTTTAGTGGTGACCTGGTAGAGCTGGATTAATGGTTGGATTTGATGACCTTAAAAGTCTTTTCTAATCAAAACAATTTTAGGATTCTATGATTCTACCTTCCATGTCAAGATCAATCCTACTTCACTTCCCACTGCCTGTTCTGGTGCTGAGCAACACCTTCATTAAGAGAGTGTCTGTGAACTCTGGAATTGCTCTGGATTTGTGATTTGATTTTCTTAGGATATTTTCAGCTAACTCCTTGAAACCACCATGTATTCTTATAAACACAGGCAAAACTGGCACAGGTTTTCACTGGATGATACGGGAGGTCAAGAGAGCACTGCCACAGAGGGATGTGTGTGACCGTGCCCTTGGACACATTTCAGTTCACCTGTCCCTGAAGTTCCAGCCATGTGATGTCCACAGGACTAGAATAACACCACAAAACTCTGCTGTTGAATCTGATATCTTAATTTTACAGCAAATTGATGTCCAGGCTTTCACAAGGCAAAACCAACCTTAAAGTTCAGCACAAGGCATATGCAGGCCCACGCTGCTCTGACCACATCTGCCCTGGTTCTGAGAGGTGTAAGCTGCCCCATCCATTCCCATCCAGGTCTGGCAAACACAATGATTTTACACAATTCTTGCAGTGGAATTAATTATTTTGCTGCCACAGAGTGATGGACATTTTCTTTTTTCCTTTCTTCATCACCTTCCTGCTCTTGGATGCTGCTGCTACTGTGGCAAGCTCTCCACCTGGACTTGATACCCCTTCACAGAATGGCAACTGAAAGTTCATCTCCACCTATAGCAGTATGATCCCTTGGCCATCATGCAGAGACAGTGACAAAAGTGGTCCTTGGCCCCTGGGTGGTGGCTGCAGCCACAGCTGCAATCCCAGGCGGTGGGTGAACTGCTTCTGCTCAGCAGCTGCTCCACAGGAGGGAGCAGTTCCCATGAAGTTCTCAGCAATTTCCACGAATTTCAAAAGCATTGAATCTCTTCATCCCTGCGCCGCAGCTGTCTGTGTTTGAATGCAGGAAGAGGGAGTTAGGAATTAAAAAGCATTTCATGGAGACTGAATTTGCCACTGATTTTTTTGTCTGCCTTCACTAATGTATTTGGATAATTGAAGAGAAGCTTAAGTGGTTCATAAACAGAAAAGAGACAAACACTCCTTCTCCCAGTGTAGTGTTATATAAAATTTCTCTGTTTTGTCTGATCCCAATGTTAAAGAAGACGTCTTCTTTATAAAACCAGAACCCACTGTTTTTCTTTTTCTGCTTAAGCTTCCCTTTCTTTCTGAGTATCTCTTCTGAATTTTGCAGGCTTCATGAATTTAAGGCATGACACTAATCCCTGATCTCTTTGCATGGCTATGGTAAAATTACGCTCTCTCATCTCTCAGACCCCCACAGAGAGCTCAGAGGAAAAGTGGCAATATTGACAATTCTGTTACTCTTTTGTTCTTCCCAAATTAAGTCCCTTCCACACAATGTCTTTAACAACTGACTTATTCACAGGTAGACACCCATCTACCACTCCCCAGCTGGACTCTGATACACAGCATGAGGTTGAACATGTAAAGATTTGGGTCACTGTAGCACAGATCTCAAAAATCAATCTGGAATTTGTAACTGATTCATGGACTAATTTCCCAAATCATCACATCACACTGTAGAAGCGTAGAATCATAAAATAGTAGGGGTTGGAAAGGACCTCTAGAGATCATCAAGTCCAACCCCCTTGCCAGGGTAGGGTCACCCAGGGCAGGCCACACAGGAACAGATCCAGGTGGGACTGGAAAGTCTCCAGAGCAGGAGACTCCACAGTCTTTCTAGGCAGCCTGTTCCAGGCTCCATCACCCTCACAGGGAAGTTTTTCCTCGTGTTGAGGTGGAACTTCCTGTGTTCCAGTTTGTGACCATTGCCCCTTGTCCTATCACAGAGCATCGCTGAAAAGAGACTGGCCCCTTTTACTTGTCACCCGTCCTTCAGATGTTTGTTAACAATAATAAGATCCCCTCTCAGTCTTCTCCAGGCTAAACAGCTCAAATAGATGTTATTGGCTTGATGAAAGAATTACTGGGTGCAGTTCTACAATTTGTGCTTCTCACAAAGCCAAACTAGGTCACCAAAACAGCCCCTTCAGACCTCAAAATCAATCAGAGGGGAATTCTGCAGGATTTGAGAAGCCCTGATCATGGACTCCACATGCTTCATTAGTATTCTGCAGTCTTCTCTCTGCTGAAAGAATGAAATAGAAAATTTCAGTGTCAGCAGAAACCCCAGAACATTTCCAGACTCCACCGTGGATAGAAGAGGCATATGGAGAGCCGTGGGTTCATGTGGCACCTCAGCAGTTCTTGCAGCATTGTTTCCTTTATAAGTCCGTACAAGTCACATCCCTGTACCTGGCAGAAAGGGGGTTTCCCTGTCTAAATCCTTGTTAACTCTGCATGTCGTTTTCCTCATTAATCATCATCTCTTATATCATGTTTCCTTTCCATCTGGTTGGGTGGCAGGTGTGGTACCAAAGAGCTACAGTACATTAATTTCCAACTGGTGGCTACTAGTGGTTGGCAAATTAGGTTACTTTCTGACTATTTATTAGCTGTGTTAATTGTTTGACAGATTGTTATTGACTACCATCCGAGGGGTGGCAGATGGCCAATAAAAGACAAAATGTAGCTTGCTGTCTTTTTGTGGCATCTTGATGGCTCTTAGATTTTCTTTTTTTTTTTAAACAGCCCTTTGCATTGTATAATGTGTTCTGTCATCGGTTACATGAAAATGTGATAAATTATTGAAATTACATAGGAATGCCCGGGCTGTGGAAACACACCCGAGTATATGAAAATGTAGACAAATCTGCCTTGAATCTCCACTGCAAGATCTTTCTACAACCAATGACCAAAACCATTCAGAAACTCATAGATTTATTTTCCAGTGTGAAAATAATCAACGGGTGTAAACAAAGTAGCAAAGATCAACCCATAAGAAGAGAGATTTGTCACAATTTTTTTTTGTTTTTTTTTTTTTTCTTCACTGTGAAATGCAGTTTGTGTAAGAATTAGATTTTCCACGGAGATTTTTACAGATGACAGCCTTCAACTTTTTGCCACCACTGAAACCAAAATGGAGCATTGCCTTGCATCAGACCAAGCCAACCCATCAGTCGCTCCCTGTCATCAGGTGAAGTCTGAAAGTGGGTGAGGCTTTCATAGAGTCCTAGATTGTTTTGGGCAGGAAGGGACTTTTAAAGTTCATCTAATCAACCCCCCTGCAGTGAGCAGGGAGATCTGCTACTAGAGTATCTTGCTTAGAGTCCTGTCCAACCATGCCTGGAATATTTCCAGGGATTAGGCATCAACCACCTCTCTGGGCAACCTGGGCCAGGGTCTCACCATACTCAGCATCAAAAATTTCTTCTTTCTCTCTAGTCTAAAATCTCCCTCTTTTAGTTTAAACCCATCACACCTTGTCCCACTACGACAAGCCCTGCTAAAATGATTGTCCTCATCTTTCCGATAGGCCTCCTGAAGGTGCAATGTTGTCTCTTTCCTCCCTTCATTTAGGGCAGATCCATGATGCGACAGACATTTAGAAACCCCTGTCCTGCCACTGTCTGCACCTGCACTTCAGAGATGCCACCAGGTCTGGTTTTTTTCAGTTTGCTGAGGCACCTGGAATGGAACTTCACAAGCCTACATTTTTTTCACGTTTTTACCATGGCTTAGCTTCTCAGCAGCTAAATTATGACTAAACCAGATAAATGTGTGGAAACTTGGTAATTCTCCACCCACTTCCTCCAACTCTCTTGCTCTGAGTCATTCTCTGCTGAGCTTTTGATACTTGAGTTTCTTTGCTGTCACGTGGCTCCCATAATACCACTTGTTGCTGAGGCACCAAAACCTGCAAGGTCCCACAGTAACGCACAAAGGGCATCCCTTTGGGGAGAAAGGGGAGGCTTCAATTTGAATCTGAAAAACAACAGTTTCTGTTCACTGATGGGCCTGTGCATTCATATCTGGGACCACTCAATGGGCCTGATAGCTGGTTTTGGTGTAGGAACTTCAACAGCCTCTGGGTCTGATTTTCTCACTTAAAACACATGCTTAGAGGTAGCCAGGAGCTGGCCAGAATAACAGCTTTATTCTCCCCTCTCAATGGGTAACATAATGTGCAGAAGGGAGAAAAAGAATATGATTTGCTGCTAATGCAAACCAGAGGAAAACCTCTGCTAGCTCATGTCCCACATCAGGGAGGTGAGTCATACTATGTGCTCTAAATATGGGACCTTCTTGCAGAGAACTGTGCCAAAAGTCATGGAGGGTTCCCAAAGGAGCTGCAGCCATGAGGATCCATCACTGGATGAGCAGTTCCTCAACAGGGGAAAATGTAGTATATTCCCAGTGGAGCTTGCCTCTAAGAGGCTGTGGCATGTTCTTGGAAGAGTCCTGCCATCGTGGAGACCTTGGACAGTGGCCACTTGACAATGATATGAGTACCCCAGCCTTTATCAAGCAGCCAAGATGCATAGTGATACAGTGATAATTGCTGTGTAAAGTTATCATTTGAAATGGATGAAGTCAGAGAAATGATAAAGCATCTCAAATGATGTCTCTTTGGCAGACTTATAAACAATCACCAAAAACATAGATCTGGCTGCTGAATGATAGTGGTTCATTGTCCATCTGGTGAAATGTTTCTGTCAAATTTAGCAAGAATCCCACCAAGGTTTTATTTTCTTCTCTCAATACACTCTCACTCTTGACTTACGGGGCTCTTGTATACTGTGTCAAGGGCACTGTTCTTTTTTTGGCCATTTCTGTGGCTCCAATGCCATTATGTTAGCTTTGGCCTGTGTTTTCCTTCATTCAGTGTATTTCCCATTGTGTATCAAGTTATTTGGCAGACGGTGTTTTTTCCATAGACCTGGTGCCCTGTATCACAGGTTTCTATGCACTTTACTCGGGTTTTTTGCTATTGTTATTTTGATTTCTTTGCACTTCTAAAAATGCAAGTACTTAACTCTGTCAGGGCTGTATAAACACTATTGAATAATGAGGGCAATTGTTGAAAATATGAACAAAGACAATTTAAAATAACAGCAGTAGTGTATGGAACTTACCAGTCTTTTTTTTTTTTTTTTTTTCCCCTGATATTTAAAATTCAAAGAGAGACAATGGTATTAACATATACTGAACTACTGGGGAGGGAGGTTACATAAGGAGGCTTCTGTAGTATAAATTCATCATATAGAATACTTTTAATCCTGCATTTCATAGTCATTTTCATGACTGACATGGCATTGTTTTAAATGTAGTTTGATTAAATTCAGTCAGAGGAGAAGCACGGTATTAAATCTTTCAGAAAGCACTTTGTATCACACTGAGTTGCATCAGTCACACAGGGCTACGACTGCAACAAAAGACAAGACTAAAATTGTTTAATTTTAGATGGTATGTTTACAGTCTATAATAAGATATCAAATGTTCCCTCCACAAACAGTTGTCTTTATCATAAAACCCCCTTTCAGATGACATGTGAATCTCTGTGCTCTTCTTTTCCAGTCTAAGAAGGTCTTGAAAATACGAGTGCACTTAGTCATTAATCAGTGACAGGGACGATTCAACCAATGCAATTAACTACACTTGTTCTATTAATAATCAAGCACACCAGAAATGTTTCTGCACCCAGGTGTTAATCAGGGCACCATGTAGCTCTGCGTAACTTCCCTTTAAAGTGCTAAAGGAAATGCAGATTAATGGAGAATCAATGTGAGATATGGAAGTGTGACATGCGCTTGTCAGTAAAATTCAGCTTTCTTGAAAGGACATGAAGAACATGCAGCTGTACAAAAGGCAACTCAGTTTAACAGACACCTTTACAGACCTGACTGTTTAATCAATCCAGAAATACTTTAATATGAGTAACTGGAGAAATAATCATAGCTGCTTCCTACCTGCTGCCTTGTGTTTAGTAGGTACATAAGGAATACGACCGGGTTACAAAGCATTATCTACCTCCTCCCAATATCTCACTTTTATTTCTCTAAAAGGCCTAGTGCTGGTAAGGCTCAGGGGCAAGGTTAAGTGTTTCCTGGATGTTATGGTCTCTCTGATGTTATCAGTTGTCATGCTCAGGGTGTTGTACAATCCATCCACTTGCTCCAAGATCAGTATTGCAGAGCTAGGGAAAGCATGGATGAGGTTTAGTGAAGTCTGTGTGGCACACCCTTCAGCAAATTAATCTCCCATAGGCTAATGACCTTGTGTCTGCTTCACTGGACAAGTTTTCCCTGATTTGTCATGACAATGTCAGTATTTTAATGTCTGTTGAGAAGCCAGCCCTTTGACTCTCCTGGTGGCATATTCCAGGATGTGGTAACAGAATAAGCCTGAGGAAGTGAGTGGCTGAATAACTCATATATATGAAAATGTATTTCCCATTAACACATCATTTTTTTTTTCTATTTGCAGTCAAACATCCCATAAAAACTCTGCCAGGCCTCTGTTTAGGTGGTAAACACATAACAGCAGTTACAAGCCAACTCCTGAAGCTCTGCATGAGGTCCTGAATAGTAAATGGCTTTATTCTCTGCCACAGAAGTCACAGACAGGGCTGAGGAATTTGCATGGTGCCTGTCAGGCTGGTGGCCAGGTTGCTTTTGACTAGTCACATAAGGATGGAGGACCTTCAGTCATTTAGGATTGGGGATCATTTGATGGGTCATTTCAGGGTTTCATGGAGGCAAGTATCTAACAAAGTTTGTAACTCAGTATTATTAATCTATTAATCAGAACCTTCCTCTTCTCCCACCCCAGACTAGTCCACTAATTTCAGTGCTAATTAACCTATAAGTTAAAGCAGACAACAACTGCCTTCCACATAGATAATTCAACATCTGCCTATCCAAAGGACAATGAAGCTGGGGAAGGGTCTAGAGGATAAGTCTTGTGAGGAGTGGCTGAGAGAACAGGGTTTGTTCAGACTGGAGAAAAAGGAGGCTCAGGGGAGACCTTCTTGCTCTTGACAGCTCCCTGATACAAGGTTGGAGCCAGGAGGGATAGGTCTCTTCTCCCAAGGAACAAGCCATAGGACAAGAGGAAATGGTCTCAACTTGCACCAGAGGAGTTTTAGGTTGGATATTAGGAAAAATTTCTTCATAGAAAGGGTTGTCAAGGCCTGGAACAGGCTGCCCAGGCCACTGTTGGAGTCCCCATCTGTGGAGAGTTCTAAAAGCCATGTAGATGTGGTGTTGAGGGACACAGTTTAATGGTGACCTGGCAGTGCTGGGTTAACAGTTGGACTTGATGATATTGAGAATCTCTTCCAACCAAAACAATTCTATGGTTCCATGATTCTGTCTATTTATCTCACCACTTGCACAGGATTGCAGAACCAGGGTGGACACGTGGTAGGCAATGCCAGCTGCAGCCTCCCCAGGGGGAACAGGGAACTCTGGTGAAGTGCCTCTTGATGAGGAACAAGGAGCTTAATTTTCGGAGATGCTCATCATTTATCCAGGAAAAAAAAAAAATAATCTGGCCTTTTATATGAAATATAACGAACTTTTATTTGGCAGCCTGTTTTAGATGGTTGCATTTGGGAAAAAAAAAGAAAATAAAAAAAAAAGAAAAAAGAAGAAAAAAAAGAAAAAAGAACAAGAAAAAAAGCGCTACTTTATAGCCCATTAAATTTTAATGATTTCAGGGAAATACCAAATTAAAAAACTGACAAAAACATCTACAGAACCTGGCAATCCCCTCCAGAATTGTAGAGCCTATGATCGCACAGAGCTTTCCAGAGAAGTTTTTCTCTCCCCCAAATCACTGAGCCATTACAAAGCATCATGTAATTATGTAATTAGGTGATATGTCATCTGTATTAAAAATGCTTATGGAAATTTGTGTAAACTGCAAGCTGCATGTGAGCAGAGACCCGTTCTGAACTGTGGGATGGAGGATGCTTTAATGATCTGTGTATTTCTTTTGTCAGTACCTCTTTATTCTCTCACTGTCACTGTCCATGGTCGTCAACACAGAGGAACGAAAATATGATCTATGTAATAAAATGTAAATTTGCTCTGAGGCCAAACTGTGAAGAAAGATTTCAGAGTCTTTGAATATGCATTTAGACAGTTCTCTAGTCAAATAAAATAACATGATAGAAAGAAATTGATTCTAGGTTGCTTTCTTTCCATCAATTGATTCTGGGTTGCTTTCTTTCCATCACATTTCATTCCCACCTGGCAAATCTGTAAGGAAATACTCACACAAACTCATGCCCATGAACTCTGGCAAGCAGGTGGTCCTTGCAGCCATTCCTTTTGCCCAGGCCTTGCAACCAAAAATAAACCCAGGTACTAGATTCTCCCAGCACTGGAGAGATGTGTGAAGGGAAAAGTTACTGAGCAGCATTCCCTTTATCCCTGATAAACTGGAGCCCAGCCACCCAGTAATTAAGTCCCATGTTGTGTGCAATGGCTGAAGACATTCTGTGCATGGGGCTGTGGGTTCTCCTCAACAGTCCCTCACTCCTGTGCTGCCACTTGGCCCCTTCCCTGCCCTACCATTCCACCTTCTCCCTCTGAGCCACCACTGCTGGAGTCCAATAAACTATTTCCTACCTCCTGTTTCGGTCATATCAGCTCAGCTTCATCAAAATATGTTTTGAAGAGCTCATGCAAGTATTTTGGCCAGGACATGAAGAAGCAATGACCTCTGGCCATGGAGGTGATGAGCAGTGAGGGGCTCTGGAGACAGTAGCCTGCATGGGCTTAAATCCATAGTCTTCTAGTATGCAGTTTAGCAAAACTAAGAGAATTTGCAGGCAAAAGGAAGCAAGAAAGACGTATTTATAAATGTTGTTTTGTTTCCTTGGAGGCAACCTTTGGACTGCATTGATTTTCCTCTTATTTAATACCCAGGCAGCTTCCTACTCTTCTACACAGCAGTATCCCCCAGTTATTCCACTGCCCCTTCCCCGCAGAGGCACATGTGGTGAACAGCACACAAACCTGCACTTGACTTGTAACAGCAAGCTCACTAATTCTGCAAATTTTGCCTTCCTTCCATTTTTTTCTTGCTCAACAGGAAAATGGAAAGATTGCTGTGTTTATAATATACTATTTTCTGTCATGCAGCATCAGAGAAAAAAGTCATATAAGGAAAAAAAAACAATCTACTGGGCAATATTGCTATGAAATACAGGCGAGGGAGGGAAGAGACAATTCAAAGCAAGTGTCCTCCTTTTATCTGATCCCTGCTGTTCTTTTTACAGCCATGCAGCCAGTAACGTTACCCCTGATGCTTTTAAAGAAGCCAGGAAAAGTAACATTGGCTCTTAAGGAAATCCACTTTTTTTTTTTTTTTTCTTTTGAATCACCTTTGTTCCCTCTCAAAATAAGCCAGCACACCAGTGAATAGCCCAGAAGCTCCCAGTCAGGTCAAAGGAAGGTCCCACAGCAAGGTATATTGGCCCTTCTGTTCTGTGTCATCAGAACTTGTTTCCTGAACACCGGGGATTTTTTCTCTTATAGGATGCCCACATGCAGATCTATCTATAGAAAATGGGGTCCTTTTTTGTTTTTTTTTCCTCCAAAATATCTGTCTTCAGGATCATGTTAAGCATAGAGTATTTTCAGCCAAACTAGCCTAACAGCATCTGCTGGACCCCTAGAGCCACAACTCAGAATCGGGGATGTTTTTCATGATGGGCATCAAGAAAAGAGTGGTTTGTGTGGCTTCTTTAAAGCCTCCACTTGACCCAGGTGTTGAATCAACCACTTTCAATATTGAGTAATGAATAATGAATGTTTAAAGGAATACTCACAGCCGATAGCTACAAATGCTACCCAAGCTGAAGCTGGCTTGTATGAAATATTCATTGACGAACAGTGAGCAGTAAGTGGATTAATAAACCAAGCCAAAGTAAAGAAAAAACAAACCAAAACAATAAGTTCCATTTTAGTTTCCTACAGTTTTCAAACAGTTAAGAGGGAAACCTTTTATAAAGCTAATGGGTTGTTGCAAATTCTTCAGCCAAACTAGGAAGGACCTGCAGCATGTTTTTCTACTGCTTCTTGAGACCTGTTAGGACACTTCTATGCTCCTGCTACTACAGCTCATCACAGCTACTCCCAACAAGCAAGGAGTAAGATCTTCCATTGTTATTGAGCAATGACTCTCTGCAGCTTGTAGAAAACAGCTCTTGTCTGTGTACAGTCTAGATTTACACTCTTTTGCCAGTGGAATGCTATTTAGCACAATAATCTTAATTAATAGGAGTTTGATAGTTTGATAACTCAGATTCACCTTTCTGCCCGTGTGGTTGGAAGTTAGCAACACAAAAACATGGGCTTTCTCTTGAGAGTTTCAGAGGATTTTATTTTGGGGACTATTGGCACCTTGACAAATGACTCAAACAAAGCCTATGGCTCACTTTGCACCTGGCGGTTTCCTGCACAGCACATGTGGGAGGTACTGGCACGTGAGCATCACATCATAGGGAAAGAGAAGGTAATTCTGGCTTTATGAAGGAGCTATTCCACACCTCCACAGTCATCTGGTTTGCATTTCGTTTAATTTTTAGCTGTTTTTTTTCAACCCACCCAGATCTAGGACCTGTATCTTACTGAATATCTCGATGGGAAACAGAAGACCTCTATTTCACATCCAAAAAGAGTCTCTCATGGGGAATAAAGATCTTGTCTGCTTTCCTTTCAGCTACATCAGCTGATCTAATAAAAAATACTGTCTTCGCTGAACTTGCTCTGCTTATATCCTTAGAGCATTACAGCTACTGATAACACAGGGATTGCACCAACACAACATGACACTAATGATTAAATAGTCAGCTTACCAACGCTGCAGCTGGAGGCAGTGGAGACTATGCAGGGCTTTGTGCATGTCTACATTACCGTGCCAGTTGGGGTCAGGAATCTGTGTCCAAGGAAGATGCCCTGAACAATTCCTGCTCATCACCCAGCTCACACTGGGCCACCATGTGCACAAGAAGAATCCCTCTGGACGTTGCCAGATGGGACGATGCACACCATGAGCACAGCTTGTGACATCTCACTCTAGCCACAAAAGGAGTATTGAGTCCGTGGGGCTAAACCAGAGTAGGTGCAAAGGAAGACAAACCTCTGAAACAGTTTCAGGTTCTCATCTCCAGATGTTTTGTACTACAATCGCAGCCTTGTGGCCCACACGTAGCAGCCAACCTACAACACCTAGCAGGGAGAGGCTCTGGGATGTCCAGTATAAACCATTATAACAGCACTGCCTGATGATTAGAACATGCAGGACATGCTCAAGGGCCATAGTTAAATTTATTAAATTACTTTGTACCAAGTCATAGTGAACCCACCATACCAGAAATATGGTTGGTGTGGGTTGCAGCCATTACCTTAGGAAGTATTTCACTCTTCCATTTTGCTGATCTCTGAACAGCTCACAAGCCCAGCCCCCGGGAGCATATCGAAGCCTCATGAAGATACCCACATTGCCACACCAGCAGGACTGAGGGAACAGTGGGGTTTTCATTGAGCACTATGGCTTTTAGGAGTTGCAGAAAAAAGGAGGGAAAGAAAAAGCACTCACTGAGAAGGATGATTAGTGTCCTGCCCTTGAAGAGAATTGTTTTACTCAAGACTTAACATTTCAGTAGAGCTCTTTTTGTTCTGATTTTAAAGCTATAGATTAATCTCTCTGATTTAGGCAGAAAATAAGCCATTAGTCTAGCTAGCTCTAACAAATGCCTCTAATGGAAGAATTTTCAAATACACTCTCATTTCCCACGTATTTCCACTTATCAAGGCTATAAAAGTTAGTTTGTGTATGGCATTGCGGAAGCACATTTAGACAAAAACATAAAGACAGATTTTATTTTCAGCATAAAGGATTAACTATGGTTCAGTTGTCAAAATTGTTCGACTGAAACTAATTTAAAAAAGGAAACTGTATTTTTGATTAATCAGAAATTTCCACGACGAACATCTGCTTTCTGTGGAAAATGTTGACATGTCAAAGAAACGAATTTCATGAGCATATTCCAGCCAAACATAAACATATTTTAAGCTCATGAATTTCAGAATCTTTCCTTTCCATGTCTTTTAGTTGAAATGAAATTCTCAAGCAATTCTGCCTCTCTTTAAATTCATTAAAATGAACTAGCAATTTCCTGAGCAGTGCTGGGTCTCCTGGGAGGAAACCTGTGGAGACCATCCCTCCACAATGCAGAGGATGCTGATGGCGACTGACAAGCGGGCTCCTGGGTGACCACAACTCTCACCATGTTACCTGTGCAGTGGGGAGGGAAGGAGCAAGGAGGAACAAGACTGTTCCAAGCTTCCTGGAGACCCACAGCTTACCTACATGCATCTCAACCAAAATTTTTCCAGGCACACAAAATGTAGTGTGAGCTGGAGACATTTAATCTGATTCATTGTGCCCTGGATCTGAGAAGTCCCAATTGAATTGGTGAAATGTAAACCTTCCCCTGGAAAAGATTAGATGTTCTGCTTCTCTATATGAGTGGCTGTTTGCAGTTTAAAAAATAAAAAAAAAAAAAAAGGAAAAAAAATTAATAGAGGCTTTTTTCTTACTTTATCTGATACAAACTGTCCATAATAGATGGTAGGAGTAATACTGCATTCATTTGTAAGTCACATGTTAGAGGCATACCATCTGAGTACTCCTTCTGCTTCTATTATCATTTATTTTGTTCATTGCTTTGGGTGAACCATGTGGGCTGAGACATTACAGCTTTTCAATAGCTCACTAAATATATTTAGAATGCTTAATTGAAGGTTAACCTTTATTTTGTTCAATAAATGTATTCTCCATCTAACAGCTCCAAACAAGAAAATAACTTTGTTGAGGTTTTACATTTTGCCAGCATTGTTTCCCTCTGAAGATAGAGAAAATGTAGCTTTTGCAATAAATTGATGGAACAGGGAAATCAACAGAGTAAAAAATAATTTTGATGATTTCTTCTTTGCACTGCAATTATATCCAGTACACTTGACAATGAAATACACAGATAGTACAAATGAAGCCATTAATTTCCTTCCTATCTACACAATTTTAATTAGAATCATTTAATTAGTCTTGGCTACAATTTCTCAAGATTGCACAACCTACATTTAAGCTACTCTCCTGAAAGAAGATATATTTCTCATTGTTTATTAAGTACAACAAATAGCTGCAACAGTACTAGGTAGCCCGTGATAAATGTTGTTGTCAAAATTAATTCTTTATCATCAAATTTATTTGAAAGCAAAGTTCTCTCCAGGTTCATTAGTTATTAAGCTTTTGCTATTTTAATTGTTATCATAAATATAATGACATATTTAATACATTCACTAACTTTTTATGGCGTGTCATTTTTTGTAGCTGGCAATAAATGTCCCTGAGCCTTCAAATAATTTTCCCAGAGTTTTTGGTCTAGAAAAAAACCAACCTTTTCAAGGTGCAACACACAATCACAGAAAATTGGTCTGAGAGGGATTTGGGGTTCATCGTCAGAGATCACATAATTTACCTGCTTTTCCCCACCTCACCACTGCTGGCAGCTTTTGTTGTAGAATTGTATCCAAGAGCCTTCAGTTATGAAAGATTCAGAAGCTCCATATGCTTCTCCGATGGAAAACTTTCCTTGTGTCATTCTAATCTTCCTATTGATTTATGCTAATTATTCCATGTGGTGGTAGACACAGAGAAAACATCAATCCTTCCCCCGATATGAAGCCTGTTTCCACATCTCCCTTTAGTCTTCTCCAGCCTCCGCAGCCTGCTTTGGTTTTCAGCTTTTCCTTTTGAGATATGTGAAATTTTGTAACTTCTTCAAAATGCAATAATTCTGAAATGGAAAGATCATTAGGACAGGAGTTCATTACACTAGCAGAAATAATAAGCCATGAAATTATTTCAACACATCTGACTCAACCATTGCCACAACCCAAGAAAATGTTAAAGGGAACAATTTTTTTTTTCTGTTGCCAGTTATGAGTAGAACTGGGAAAACAATTACAACAGATAATTTGTCAGATTAAATCTTGTCTTCCATTCTTTACATGAACTGGTCAAAAACCTGATAGTTTTTGTGGCTGTATTTTCTACTTAATATTATCTACTAAAAACTTTAGTTAATAATTTCTGGCTTCTAACTCACTTATACGCCCTTTTCCTGAGTCTTCATTACTCAGGTTTCCAACAGGCTAATTGTATATTTAAGACAAAGAAAGTCACATCCTACAAATAACTATGATTCTATGATTCTAACTTGTCTGAGGATGTGATGGGCCACTTTTGCCCATGAAAAGCCATAGAGTCCTGAAAAGATGGTGAGAGATCACAGCTGCAGTCAGGGCTTGCTGATTTTAAAGAATACTTAACTGATGAGTGCAAATCCAAAATTGTGCATTCTTCAAGCAACATTTTATTGTAACAAATATAAAATTCCTTTTCTTGCACATATTCTTTGATATACTCTTTTTCTGCTCTATATGTTTAATGTCATCATCGTACAATAAGCCTGATGTTACACAGTGCATAATAATCATATCATATGGTCCAAACCTGGTTTTTGAGTGAGTCAAGAGATGGTCAGAGGTCCCAGAGAGCCAGGAAAATGAGTATAGGGGTGTGGGAAGAGAAAAATTTTAGAATGTCTAATGGAAAATTCAAGCAATAAGTCGTGTTTTTCAAGAAGTTGGTGAGCTGACTTGTTAATCAGTGGAAAATGCACTTTCTGTGGAAATTATAAAATTAAATCAGATATTAAATGTGAAAAAGCAGTATATGAGAATCAGAAAGTGGAAGGACTTTAGAAGTATATCAAGTTGAAAAGAAAAGCTAAAATTCTCAGGGTAAGTCCACTCATAACTGTTGAGGAAAATAAAATTGAATTATTTTTTTTTAAGTACAAAAGAAATCCTGTCAGTGTTTGGGTTTTATTACTTCAAAATTGTGGTGATAAAGTTGTTAATAATGATACAGAGAAAGGAGAACTGCTCTATAACCATTCATGTCTCCTACTTTCAAAAGAAATATGAGGTTAAAGTATTTAGGAATCATCTAGTAATTACTGAGGATGTCAAACCACACATATAAATACAAATATCCTAAAATTGACAGCCCTGGTATCTTCTACTGAGGGTGACCTCTGTAGCTGGTTGAGGTTATCTCAGCAGAACGTTTATTTTCAATACTTCATAGGATATGATGAGAAATTCTAACAGATCAGGAGCGTATTAATGTTGTGTCAGTACTCCAGATATGAAGTCTGCACAACCTTGGTACTTCTAAGTCACTTCGCCTGACCCATGTCCTGGGCAAATTACAGAATGAAAGTTGGTAAAATATTCAAGTGATGAAGCATTGAAGATGAGGATATGATTGTCATTCCACATGATTTTATGAAGCAGGTCATGTCAAACCACCCAACCTGATTTTGTTTTGCTGATAACATTACAAGCATGGTTGCTGTGCAGCTCTTACTCTGACTTTTGTGTGGTATTTGACAAAGCCCTGGGAATATTTTGATTAAAAACTGGAATTATTCAATAGCAATAAAACATGGGTTAAATCTATTAAAAATGGGCAAGCTAATGGATCTGAAACACAGTCATCAGAGTGAAATCATAATTAAGTGCAGTGCTGGTGTTCTGCTGGTATCTGCTTACTGCTATTAATCATTTTCAGTAATGATTGGCTTGTAAAAGTTTCAGATGACATGAAGATTGATGTGAAGGTAAATAATTATGACAGCAGGGAAATAATAAAGAGCATTCTGGATCCCTCACTAAACCTCTTCCTTCAAAACCAGACTATTTAATACACTCAGATTCAAAGACATGTTTAGAAATCAAGAATGAGGCCATATATGCTAAATTTAGTCACATACCTTGGAAATTATCCCAGTGAAAATGATTTAGCTTTCCACACAGCCAAGGAACAACAGCTCTGAGTGGATGCCCCAGCAAGAAGGGTTGCACGTTTCTGACAGATGCCGACAGCAGTACACAGGAGATGCAAATCCATGCTGGGCTCTCATGAGATATATCGGTGCTGGTGAAAAGAATTTGGAATAAAACCCACAAATTCCTTAGGGGAGGAAACTTTCCCTGTGGGAAATCAATAATATCTATGCTTGCATCAAAATATGTCCATTGAACTCTTTTATACACTAATTTTTTATCTGAAGTGCAAGTAAATCTAAATACTAATGAAAAAGAAACAAGCTCATCTAACAAGCTTCTGTATTCTCATCTGTTGTTCAGATACAGCTAGTAAGTTAGTTATGGCTTCATTCTATCATCTTGAAGGCTCTTGAGCATACTAGTCCCTCAGATAGGAGTTTGAAAGTATAGAGTAGCCTTGAATTCACTGCATTGATGAACATGCACAAGATCTCAGTTCATATGTCTTCTCTGTGCTCTTATTCATATAATGAGTACCTTTTACCACCAAAGTCAGATGAAGAATTTTGCTGGAGCTACTCACCTGAGTAAACACACACTTGAGTGAGAGCCTGCAGCATCTGCTTGAACTACTTAAATTTAAAAAAAAAAAAAAAAAAAAAGATGTAGGAAATCCTCAAGGCAGACTGGGGCGAGTCTCAGGGCTGGCCTCATACCT
>JANIJG010014707.1:16920-61495 GCA_024611175.1 Megaceryle torquata
GTCACAGAGCACTGGAACGGGCTCCCCAGAGAGGTTGTGGAGTCTCCTTCTCTGGAGATTTTCAAAACCTGCCTGGACATGTTCCTGTGTGCCCTGTGCTGGATTGTATGATCCTGCTCTGGCAGGGGGGTTGGACTCAAAGATCTCCAAGGTCCCTTCTAACCCCTGACACCCTATGATACCTTATTATCTAAGATTACCAAAGTCCTTTGCAAGTATTAAGTCTCTAGCAAAAGTACTTACAGTGGTTTGTTTTTTTTGTTTCATTATTCAGCAGTGTATCTGTTCACCTTCAAAATTTTAAGTGCCACAGGCAGAGGTATATAAAATAAGACTTCGGGTGTTGACTTTCTAGAGCATTTTTAACCATCTTTATATTGTATTTTCCTAGGCATATATTCTTGTTTGATCTAGCTGTAATTGTTTGCAAACGGAGAGGTGATAATTATGAAATGAAAGAAATAATAGATCTTCAGAAATACAAAATTACAAATAACCCCACTACTGATAAAGAAAATAAGAAGGTAAATATTTGCTGCTATTTCATATAAAATGTATATTTTTAGCATCAATTTGAAACATTTTGCAGAGTTCAGAATGTATATACAATTTTAGTTTTAAGTGTAAACTGAATTGAATATTTAGGGTTTTCAACATTATTTATATTCATGTAATTAAAACATTTGAGTCATTCCTAAGAGAACACAATAATGTGATCTTGCTGTTCCCCAAATCTGAGAATTAAGGGAAGAAAAAAAAAAATTTTTTTTTAAATTTTCCTTTCTTAATAACTAATGACCTTTGTATTGCTAATCTTCTTATGCAGTGGTCTTATGGCTTCTACCTCATTCATATCCAAGGTCAAAATGGTTTAGAAGTTTATTGCAAAACTAAAGACTTGAAGAAAAAATGGCTTGAACAATTTCAGATGGCTCTGTAAGTATATTTTTATTAAGGTAGAACCATGTTTATCACCAGTATAAGGATATCACTTAAATTTTGCTGAACTGATTTAATGTTTAGATTATTTTTTTTTTATGCATCCTTGGTTCTCTGAGAAACAACTGACTGACAACTTCACTAACAGAGTATTTCCCTGAAACTCCTCTTAGAAAAGAAAGAGGGCACTCTAGGCTATGTATTACTTTCCAACTTTGCTGCTAAGACTGGGTTAGTAATACTGTCTTAAGAAACCAGGGGAAATATTAATTATATCTAATAAATATCTAAGTGACATATTTTCCCCCTCATTTTTTATTTTGATTAATTGAAATACATTTTTGAAATGTGATGCCAATGATTTGAGAGGAGATCCTGGCATCTTTCCTAGTGGATTTTAACTAATTTATTGTTTAGTGTTTGAACCAAGTTGCTTGGTTTATTAAATTTAGTTTTATTTAGATTTCATTTATATGCTTTCAACTGAAAGAAGTTGCTTTACATGTGTTGAAAAGTTAGGTGTTCAGATGTAACACTACAGATTACATTATTGTTATGCAGCCTGAGTTTTATTTCCATTTCTGATTCTTGTCAGAAAGATAAACATGATTATTGACATCTCAGGTATTCTGATTAAATTTAAAACATGTGAACAAGGGAATTGTTTGACAGAGTAATGCTTGCTTTATGGTAAAAGAAAGAATGTGAGGGAGAGTGAGGTACTCCCAGTGAAAACAGAGACAGCATTAATAAAGATTGTTTTGGATGTGATTGTAAAGGCACAGGAATTTGGGGAAAAAAGCTGCTATGAGTGCAACTTGCTCATAAGCTATAGATGTATATATTTTTAAAACTTAAGTGTGGTAAGTGCTAATGATTTAAATGAGAACATTAGAGAGGAGAGCCTGGAGAGGAGGAGAGGAGGCCTGCTGCTTGCTAGGGTTCCTATCTTGATAATATCTACTGAAGACAAAAATGATGTGTGTTGGCAAAAATTTCAGGGTAGCATAGTGGGGAACGGGAAAAAGTGTTATTTGTATGTGCGCAGAAACCTAAGTGCTTTGCCTCTTGCTGTTCTTGTGCTCTCTGCTGCATTTCCTGTGATGTCGTTGTTTACTTAAACTTAGATATAACATGTATGATAAGCATGAGGAACTCAGATTTATCAGCTTTAGCATTGCAACTATTGATGACTTTTCAGGCATTCTGACCCAGTGCACAAATAAGCAAACAAAACAAAAGTCAGCCCAGGAGCTAAGGAGAGCAGTAAGAGAGCTCGTGTGTGGTGTTTTTGTGGGTTGGGTTTTTTTAAATTTTTTTTTTTTTTTTTAAACCAGGAACATATCACATATCCTCAGTTCTTCCCAAACATTTTTATGGTTTGTGCAGGACCACTGTCCTCCACCACCATGTGTGTGGCGAGTGAGTACAGCTGCACATCCTTACACAGTGTTAGGTACTAGCCAGTGCTCATGGTGCTGTTCATGAGCATGCCTTTGTGCATTCTTGATTGCCCTCTGTGAGCAGAACAAAAGGGACTTGAAGGGTTGACAAGTTAATGTGCTACTGTTTTGTCTTGAGCATATGGAGCTGGTCATGGAAAATGAGAGGTGGTGTCAGCCTTGCTTTGCATGGATGTTTGTCCTTCTCATAAACCCATACCTCTAGTTTAACCTTTTCGTCTGTGATTAAAGGCTGTAACTGGAGCAGCAGGTTTGCTGCAGGTCGGGGATGAGGTCCAACATGTTACAGTGGCATTATTTACATTGGGCAATGTTTTTGCTTCCTTATAACCACTAGGATGGAAAATGGTGGGGAGCTTTTATGCTTTCCAAAGTTTTTATGCCTTTCTTCCAACTTTGTTACATGAGTTTGACTTCATAGCATATTCCCCTCAGCATCTCTCCCAAGACTTACCTTGGTGTAGGTAGCAATAATTATATTCTAATGCATACTGAGGCACAAAAAATTTGTATTTGTGAATAAACTAAGCCAAGTGTTTCAAACAATTAGTTGGTTTTGGGGGTCTTGTTGCCTACTGTGTAGTTAGCAGCTCTGGTGTGATTATACTCTGAAAATCAGCAATGATTAAAATTATTCCATTATTCATCGTACTCAATTATAATTGCTGTTTCTATGGGCAAGATAATTCTCATTACTTAAAAAATTTACTGAGACTGAAACAACAGCACAGTTGAAGGGGTGAATTACATTTTTTGATTATCAGAAATGATGTTGTTTACTGAGTTTCAGACAGAAATTACAATGCAGTTTTGTAGCCTTCAGGATAGCATTGTCTCAAGTCAGGTGTGTGCAAATGTTAGTCTAAGAGCATAAGTGAGAGAATTAGGATCTGTCGTCATTTTTAAATTAAGAATTAACCTTGTTGCCACTAGAACAGTTTTACTGGCATAACTACGTTAGCTAGGCTGTAACTTTTTAAAATTTTTTTTTTTTAGGAGCTTAGATGTTTATACTAGTATATGAACACCAGTGAGCATAGGTATATTGCTGAAAAGACACCTACTGTTGAGATGCTGGTGTCATTGTGATGAGAATTTGTCTCCAGCTATGGGAAGCTGACGTTATTGATAAAGTATGAGATACAGGAGAACACTGCTTTGCTGGCTGGCCTTGGCTTAGATTTTGGAGGGCAGGAACACATTAAGCACACTTGATACGGAACATCTTTAAAGGAAGGACGGATAAAATCCCAGCGCAATTTCCACTGTCACTGTGTGGCAGTTCTGATACTACCATATGTATTTGCTGCTTTTTTGAGACTGATTTATTTAGAAAATATGTGATACTGAAACATGTACATTTTTATTTGTCCTGAGAATTCCATTAGCTGTTGGTAAAGCCTGCTCATAGACTACATCCTTAGCAGTAGTGGTGCTGTGTCATGGCTGCACTGAATTTGATGCTATTGGCCTATTAACAGTAATCTCCACAGTTGAGGCTGGGTCACCTCCTCTCCCTGCCTACCCACCCCTCAATTATTATTAGTTGGGTTAGTGTGGGGTTTTTTTTGTTTGTTTGTTTTTATTTTGGTTGGTTTGGGGTTTTTTTGTGTGTGTGTTTTTTGTATGTTTGTGGGGGTTTTTTTAAGAATGTTTATAGTATGAAACCTTCAAAATTAGTTATTTGGGAGCCCTGGATTTTCTAGAGGGATAGTAAAATGAAGTAGGACACTGGGGCATACAGTTCATATTGCAGTCAAGCTCTGGAAGTTGAAACTTCAGTTGGACTTATAAATCTGATGAATTTGAGAAGTTTTAGTAAACCTAGGAGGCAGATACCAGTGGAGGATGTTGTAACAGGAGCCATTGTATCAGAAGTGGCTGAGTGCTCTCTTGGTGTGCCCATTCTCTAACTGATGGAAATGAAAGTTTTGCATTACAGGAGGAGCATAAATGCTTATTGCCTTGGAAGAGATGTGCTTAACAGCCATAGTCGTTGATTTGAGCAGTGGCTATTTTGTTCTTGGAACTTTGTTCATAATAAAGGATCAGCCTATAGCTGTATATGTAAATAAGCACCTTTTAAAAGACTTTTCTGTACTAGACATGGAATGTTTAAATTGTATCTAGCATGTCAAATAGCATTGGTTTAAATGCAAAGTAATTCTGTATCTAAGATAATATTAATAGAAGTGTGTGGCCAAATTACTGCACCAAACTACTCAGTCAAATTAAAGACATCATGTATTAAGTGAAAGTTTGTCAGCAATGTGATAAAGTGCATGGTTTAGTTGTTGTAACTAAGCCATTGAAAGTCTCAGAAGTTGAGTGAGACACATTTTTTTGGGGGGTATTCTAGTAGCATATCTTTTCACCTGTATTAAAGCCAACCAGAAAAATCAGAACGAATATCTAATGTCTCACAATATACCTACAAATTCCATAAAATATTTGATAATCTTGTTACTCAGTTTACGCTAAAAGGTAGGAACATTGATTGTTTTTTTCCCTATAAAGCTCTCCTACAGATGTTTTTTTTATGTTAAAACCACTTATTTTAAAAAATAGTTGACTTACATATGTGTAAATGAATTTGTTATCCATTCTTTATTAAGTGAAAAAACTTCTTCAAAGTTTAAGTTGTCCTCTTCTATTGTATGCATGTATATACCTCAGTTATATTATTTAGAAACTACTTAGCTGACTATTGGGCTTAATTTCTTCTTATATAGCAACTGTTTTTCTCATCATTGCTGTGATGAATTTAATTATCTTTTATTTCATTATGACATGACAGAATATACATTATTGCTACAGCTGTCTTATGTTGACACTAACCATTTGCTTCCATCCACTAAATATTTTTTTTGTGTGTAATTTTCTTGATGACAGTAAAGCATGTTGCAAGTGTGTGTTGTATTCCTCACAATGGCAGCAACCTTCTCCATGAAAGGTCACATACTGTATTTTCCAACCGACTTAATATTTGAATGCGTTAGTGTATTACAGCATGCAATATCTTATACTGGCTTGTGCTGAATTAATTTTGTCGTCATAATGTCTAGTTTGCTAGTTTAATTAAGTCTTTCTCTAGTTTCTCAATTGTGCTTTGTAATCAACTCTAAAATGGCCATCAGCAAACTTGGCTTCAGTATATATTCCTAGATATGAACATATTACACAGAAATACAATTTAAAATGTAATCACAGAAGAATTTAGGTTTTAAGGGGTGTGCGGAGGTTGTCTACTTCAGTCTCCTGGAGGGTTTGGATTGTTCAGGGCCTTGTCAGCTTGAGTTCAGCACTGCTGGATTTCAAGATGCACAGAATCACTATTTCAAAGTCTCATGCAGCACTGTTGTAACACGCCTTGCAATTAGGCTTTACTCAACATCTCTCTTTCACAAGCTGCGAAATGCATGAAAATATCTTGCAGGCAGAGGAATAGGCATTTTTTTTAATGTACTTAGCATTTAAAGTGAAATTTTAACTATGATTGTAGTTTCTTCTTTGACATTTTTACTGAAATTGAAATATTGGTGTCATGTCTAATTACTAATGCCTGAAAAGTCAGTGAGAAACACATGGTCATTATCATGATTGGGATATTCATTAACTGTATGCTGTTAATTATTATGATTTTCTTTTTTAATATCCAAATAAAAGATTTCAGACATGAAAGCTCTACAGCCCACAAAAAAATTAGTGGTTTTAGTTTTAATTACACTGTTTTTTAAGTTTTAGGTCACTACAGCAGTTCAGGTACAGTCTAATATCTTCTTGGAAAATTACCATTTCAGTTAGACATTAGTTCACACACTATAACTCAAGGGATGCAGAACACATCTGATTTTAAGGAAAGAATCCCAAGATTCATTGATTCTCAAACTTGATAGGTATGTGTGCAACATTTTAGATTAGCCAAGCTACATAAAACCAATGAACTCTCTACAATCTACGAATTTTAAAGAAAACTAATACAAGTAGTAAGGTAGGGGAAAAGTGCTCTCTAATGTATTACCATACCTATTTCCCAATATGGCTTGCACTCTGTGACTGATGATATTGGTCAGATTCAGCTCAAATAGATCTTTTCCATCAGATAGTGTATTAATAATGCATATGCATTAAGACTTCTTCTGAGAGAATATGTGAGCTCTGACATATTGAACACTGACATATTAAATTAAAGCTTTCTTATCAGAGCACTTTAAAAGACTTAGATATCTGCTGCATTTTTTCAAATAGCCTGCAAAGGTGTTTCACTTATACCAGCTTCACATAGGTTACCAAAGCAATAAACAAACATGTCTGCCTGGGTTTCTCCATCAGTATAAATATTTCAGTACTGCAAAAATGAATTCCAAGTTCGTGTCTGCCAAAGAAGAATTGTTGCCTGTTCTTTGCTTCGACTCCAGTTGTTTTTGATCAAAAGTTTTTCAGTGTTATAAGCAACTATTCACAACAAATATTTATAGTTATGCAATTTCTTTAGATTATTCCAGACACAGCAAGATTCTGGATATGATTAAAAATACAGTGTAAGGACAGAATAGAAGAAGAAAGCAAAACAGAATTTATGAAAACTTTGTGTAAGCACTTGGAAACAATAAATGTAATTTGATATTATGTCTTCTGGTTCACAAAAATCAAAGATTTCCCAGTCCTTATTTTTCACAAGTTACCTTACAACATGTGTGGTATATTACTATGTAAATGAATATTTCTTAAAATTTTGTGATATAAATTTGTAGTGACTCTACACCATAAAAATAAAATACCACCATGTAAATATTGGTTTTTGTGCAAGGTATTAGGGTTTTTTCATTCTTTAAACGTGCAGTATTGTGCTATGTATTTGTCCTGATACTTTGGCTATAGGAACAGATATCCTGGTTTCTCCCTGCAAACCAATCTTACCTTTCTTTTATGAGCAGATTTAGGTGTTTGTCTGCTAATTGTTTGTCTAGTAACTTACAAATTTATGGTTATGTACATCTTATATTTTTACTTTTTTTTTCTTCAAGGCATAGACGTTTGTCTTCAGTTAAGTGTAATATATTATAAAACACTTCATAAATTTAGATTATAAGACTTAGAACTTACACAGATAAGACTCATACAGTGAATAATAAAGTATATAAAATATTGACGCTTTCGATTTACAAATACTGATGTGAGACAGCTTTGTTCCTATCAGGTGATGTTATACAGGAATAGATTAACTTGAAGCAGTTCGTTTCCCATGCTTTTTGGGGAAGCAGGCTGATAAGGAAAAAGGAAAGCCATTGTCTTGTTTCAAACAATGCAGTATGTTTCCAAAAAGCTTACAAGATAATTTCCTTGATCTCAAAAAAGCTACTCATCATATGATCAAATAAGCAAATTTCCTAGCGAAGTCTTAGAAGTTGTGTGCTCTTGATCAAATGCGCAATTTACTTGTGATATAGTTAATTTAATTATAAACATGTCTTCTTGATGGAGATTCTTTGATGTGACAAACCAGAATGTTTGAGTATTACCATATGGAAAATTGATTGATTGATTAATTAATTAAATGGCATCTTCAAAGATGATTCTGAAATATAACAGCCTAGCTGGAACAGAAAAAAAATGAATTAGCTGTAAGTAATAAGCATTGCTTCTGAGAAGACAGGATAGAAAAGAAGCTGAAAATCATCCTTTGTGAAATGGCTTTGTCCCTCTTTGGTGAGAATACCCCTTAAGAATGTAATTTTCTCCATCTTTTTGCGGTAAATAATAAAGCTGTGTAAAGATTGAAAAGCATTATTTATTTGGGTTTTTCTGTCCCCGCACTCTTGTTATTTTATTACACAAGTACCTTTCCATTAAATATTGTATGAAGTGATCATCTGAAATTGTGATAGTTGCACAGAGCCAAAATGTTTCATGTGGAATGAAAGTATAGTGTAAATTTAAGGCTGATTCTGCTGTTTGCAAGGAACAGGATTCTAAAGAACATCTGCTGCTTATCAGAGCAGAGAGTGAGACTGAACATCTCTTGTGACCAACTTTGCATGAAATTCATCATATGATGTTTGACTGAAAGCTTTTTGTCTTGTTTGACAGAAACATATATGTTTTTCTGTTTCTTAACTTCTGATGTCCATGTTATTAACTAAAGCATTTGAATATGTGACAAACATTAGCTATATCTTATTGCCTAGTTAAATTTTCAAAAATATTCTAAGATGCTTAGTACTGGTTGTCATGGCTAACTCCTAAGGTGCTTAAAATTCTGAAAGGAGGTCACTGGCACAAACCAGGAAATTAAGCTTAGGATGTCTTCATAAACATTTCCTAGCAATTAATAACTTAGAAGTTCTTATGGGAAATCTAGGTTGATTGGTACATTTTCTGCAGTGGTGTCAAATATTAGTACATTAAGTAAAACTGGAATGAAAATTTTTAGTGCCCTCAGGTATTAACCTTTGCCATTCTCTCTATAGGTGATGCTGCATGAATACTCCATCAGATTTCATGTCACACATACCTGAAAATGTTCTTCAGCAGTTTGTGCTCAGGGTGTTCATAATTCTGAACAGTTCTTTATGGAGCATTTTAAATTATTTTAAGCATAACATGGAGTGCAGAATAATAGCAGCTCTAAAAAGCAAAGGTCTAACTTGGGGTTGAGAGTTGAGGAGAGTTCAAGGTACTGCATTTTATCTGAGCTCCCTGTAGTATTTCTTCTTTTAATACTTAAAACAGTTGCAATTTGCTGCAGATTCCTTATATGCTACTTCATGCATCTGCTTATTTGTTATGCCTTTGGGCTCACAGGTGGGCATACATACATTAAGTATTCTCTAAAGCCAAGTTTTAATCAAGTTAAATGACTACTCAGTTTCAAAAATAAGAAGCTTTTCAAATTATGGCTATTTTGCAAACATCTACATACAGTTGAACCTGTCAAGCTAGTAGTGAAAAGCTGCTGAGGAAGCAATTAAAAAAATGGCCCTCAAAATACAGCAGGAAAGACAAAAGAATGGGTCATGAGTGGAGGAGAGCAGTGGACCTTGCAGGCAGGTTGTTTAAGCTACAGTTTCTAATTCATAGCATTAAAGACAATAGTAAATAGAATAAAAGAAAGAGGAGAACTTTTCTGTGTGTCATGTTCCAAAGTCTCTTTCCTTTAACTCCTTGCACAATATGGTAGACTTCAGTGTTCTCTGCTGCTGGATACTTTCTTGTTGCTAGTGCTGTACTGTAAGATTGACACCCATAACTTGGAGCCAAAGAGTGCAGATTCTAGTTGCTTCTACTCTTTACATTTTTATAATACCACTTTTTCTCCTTTGTATGCTCTTTTTTCAATGTTATTTGTATTTCATTAATTTCCTATTTAAAATTAACCTTGCTATAAGAATTTAAGTAATCTAATCAATGTAATACTTTATCCCTTTATTATATTTTAGTTGGATTTCTTTGCAGCCAGTAGGCTTTCAGTAATATGTCTATGCAAAATAGACTTGAGACAAAAGTTCTTCAGGTCTGTAAGGCTAATACTGAAACCTCTGAAGGGCAAAACATTCAAGGGAAGATGTACTCAGTATGTTAAAATTTGTGAAATAAGAGGTTTTATAATTGTTTATAACCTCAGAAATATGGCCCTTCTGGCTGATGAAGACTGGGATTTTAATGTGCCTATTCCCCACATGGGAAAGTAGGAGGAATAAACTATAGTAAACTATATCTCAGCCTTTTACTTATTCTCTTGGGACACATTATTTGTTGTAATTACATATTTAGTAGAGAGATGTTTCGGGGCTGAAATTTTAGTAGTTTTTAGTAGCATTTTATTTTGTAAGCCTTGACTCTGTACAGGATGCTTAAACTGGCAGTAGAAGAAAGCATGTTTGTACCAGAGCACTGAAGAAATTACAACTCATTTGTGTAGTCCAGCCTGTTGTGAACTCTCTAGAGTTGTTCTTGTTGGAAGCAAACATTAATGTAAGAATGATGAGAATTTAATTGTGACAGGCAAGTACCTGTTGTATGCTATTGCTATCCAGACACATTCTGATCTTAATGTTTCCTTGTCAGAATGTGGTTTTAAGTAAGGAAATGACAGTAACAAATACCATCTAAGATGCTTAAATATTGGTGATATATGCTTTTTATTGCAGTATGCATCTTGAAACTCTTTTGGACCCAAGATCATTAAGTTCAGTTATGTAAAATGAGATATAGAACTTATACTTGGATATGTCAAGATTACCAAGGTTCATTGCTTTATTTTGACTTAAGTACTAGCGTTTTGATTGTGACATGTTTCTGTTTTGAGGGTTGAGAATTGCATTTAAGTTTTAAGGCTATGGGAAGGTGTTAGAAAACCATAGCTTAAACAGTTTCATTTTAGTCATATACACAATTATTTTGGTATTTTGAGGTAGGGTAGCAGAGAGAATTTTTTCTATAGGTAGAGGCAACTAGGTGTCTGGTATGACAAGATACTTTTGGGCTATCTATAACATTACTCTGTGGTCAGTTGTGCCATTAATCTAGGTGAGGGTTATTACTAGAATGAATCCTGACTGCAAAAGCTTGTGAGGGATTGTTGATGATGTGACAATACCTGACAACATTTACAAAGGTGTTGCATTATGTGGATGGCAGAAGAGAGTGTTGACCTACGATCAGTTTACTCTTTTGGGAAGTAAGAGTCAGTAGAAAGGAGTGGCACTGCAAATGTGGAGAGTATTTTAAAAATGGAAAGATTTCACATGCAGAAGGTAATAAAAAATGGAGTGCTCGGAGGTCTGATGATATCAAGAGCAATTGAATAAGATACCTAGTTAACTCTTTCTTGCATTGAACTCTGCAAATTTTCCAGACAAAATATCTGTTCAGAGATATATAATTGACTGTAGATGATGGTCATTCTGCTCCTTGAACAGTGCCTCTGATGGCTGATGCGGAGACAAGAATTGCACGTGCAGATTACAAAGGAGACTAGTAAGACAAGTATCTGCAGTTCTCTAGGTTGGTGGTATAGCAGTGAATTGGTCTCTGTGGGACTAATATTCTGCAAGTAACTTGGAAAGAGAAAGGTTTACTTAAAAGGCTCAAGGGCAGCCCAAGGACGTTGAGGTTGTGACTGGAGTAAATCTGCTTATGGGATCCAACACTATGCAAGAAAGGGCACTTGTGGTTGTCCCTCACAAGAGCTCTGCTGCTGAATATAGGAGAGAATTTGGCAATTTTTTCTAATTACAGATTCATTCTTTTTCTGTATCCTGACATTTTATCTGTGCTAGAGTGTAGAAGTTAAAACAGCCTGGGGAAAAAGTAGAAGAGAGGAATAGAAACTACTTTTGACTCTTCACATAACTTGTAGAAATAAGAGATAAGTGCCATAAAATTAATGTGTTCTCTACTATTATTTTTCTCAGATTAAGTATTCCTGGTATATGGGTGACTTCCTGCTCTGGCCACTCATCAAGATTGTTTGACAGTGGAAATGTCACATTTAAAATATTTAATTTACAGTGAGCCTGAGTCACCCTGTAGTAGAACTTGTGGAAGGAGGTCTGAGGAACCTGTGAGAGGACTTGACTGGTAACTGTTCCACTGTGATGGGGAAGGAATCCCAGTTTAAGTCCTAAATTAGGTTATCCTAATGCTAACAGAAATTGCTTCAATATGTTTGAATATTTATATCGATTGTGTGTGGTTTTCCCTCCCCTTTTCTATTTCTTCCCCTAGCAAAAAAAAAAAAAAAAAAAAATTCCTCTTTCTGAAGAAGAAAATATTCTTAGCATTAAGCTTAAATATAATATTGGCCTAAGACTAATTTTTTTTTCTATGTCTTGGAACATGCCTACAGGTTGGGAAGTAGAAGGAATATATATTTCTCTAGGAAACTTTCCTTATTCTACCTCTATTTTTACAGTAGAAAATGCACATTATCTCTTTATTTTTGCCCATAGTATTTTCTGGGTTTTGTTGTATCATTAATTATCTTTTTATATTGTGCTTCACTTTATAGTACTCTGTCTTCAGAATAAGCATATTATTTCTTATTTTGCATGTTTCTTTTCTACTGCATTTATCAGAAGATTGATGACTGGAAACTTTGTTTTCACATAAATGTGAATCAACTGATGACAATGTATCTAAATATGAATATTTTTAATAGAATCTTTCTGTATGAAGAGAATCAAGAGATAATGGCCAAAATCCTGATATTTTAGAAATGTGACGGACTTTCAGATTTAAGAACGTTTTGCTGATGTGCAAACTGAAATAAAACACAGCATGCTTTCCCACTCCTCTTTGATCTTGGATTGGAGACATTAGGATGAATATCTAGAAACAGGAAGGAAGAGACAAAAGACCTGAATATTCCTCACTGATTCACTGAGAATCAGTGAATGCAATGGCATGGTTCATCTTGAGATAACTTCTTGGAATTATCTTCAAAGTGCACAAAACAAAACTGAGCAGCAGGTTACATTTCTTCTCTTGTTGATTCCTGCTCTTTCTGCACAGGATCCTCTGTAAATATGCTGAGGGTCTAGTCTCTTCCAGGTTCATTTATTCTACAGGTGATGTAATTCAGTGGCATCTCCTTTGATTCACTAAAATTGTGTTCTTCAGGACTTTTAGGCTTTTCCTTGTGGGAGGTGTGGCTTTGGGGAGGGGGTGGGGAGGAGAAAAACATCTGAGTGGTGAGAGGATGGGATAGCAAAATTTCAGAAGTCCTTTTGTTTTATGATTAGTTGCTGTGTGCCTCTAGAACAGCTACTCAGGCTTATTGTTTAAAAAAAGCTATTTTAGAAAATCTTTTTGCTAGCTTGGCCTCAGCCAACAAGAACATACATGAACTTGTAGTGAATTGATAAGCAGTATGAAAGATGTATCAGTGGTGAAGAAAGAACAGGTTTTAAGACAGAAGATTTACTGAAGGAATCATTAGAATCTCACAGTCACTAAACTAAAGCCCGGTGGGCTTTAAAGAAACTGAGGAATTCACTCTGATACATTTTTATGATCCTTAAGATTGAAGTAGTACTTGAAACCAAATTAGGTACTCCTGTAGGTAATAGTGGACAAGATAAAATGAGTTTTGTATTATACTGAAAAGTTTGTATTGTATTATATATTTTCAGTTTTGTGTTCCTCAACTTACACAAGCAGGACAAGAGTATCTAAATTTTAGCATACAGTAGAGAGCCGAAGTTGTAAGTCTCTTTATCTGGATAAATCTTGTCTTGTTTAGGACTTAAACTCCAAAAGTTCAGCCCATGGGTGCAGTAAAACAATTGTTTAAAGGAGGTGGAATGACTTATGACAGCTCTTCTGTGAGGCAACAGCTTCATTCTTTGCCATTTTAACACTGTGATTTTTTTTTCCTCTCAAGAATAACTTTTTCTATTAAGATCTGTAAAATGAAACTGAATGGCTTTATGAAATATAAAGAAACTTGAATATTACTTTTAATATAAAGAAGAATGTGTATCATCTTTGTTCTGTTAATAGGAGGTATATTTTCAGTGTTTCATGTATTTCAATCTTTGTGGAAGATAGCCTGAGAGAAGAATGGAAGAGAATTTTTACATACAAAAGGAAGTTATATGCTTGTGTTAAACAACTGTCTGTATGAGGTTATAATTTTTTTCATCCACTATGCTTATTATTTTTGAAGATTGATTCTTTTATAATTAAATTAATGGATTTTTTCCTTTTGATTTGTTCTTGAAAAATAGTCAGGTCATGAAGATTAATTTGATATGCTTTCAAATCTGAAATCTTTGCATGTTAGGCTGATACTTAAAAATGATTTTGCAACCTCTCCTCAGCTGAACAAAATGGTCAACAAAAAGCAGTCGGGAGTCTAAGTACTGTAACTTTTCAGGATTGTCCATAGTTAACCAAGTAGCCTAAGAGGTTTTAGTAGCCCCTTGGCAAACATGTTAGGAAATGCAGGCCTTCCTCTGCAGAGTTACAGCCCTCAAAAAATACACTGTTCTTCTGATTTAAAAAAGTCTTTACTTTTTTGAGATAATTTTATCATCATGCCTGTACCTTTCTGCTGTGAATGGGTAGTACACATGCCTGTTTAGTTAGCTGGAATTATGATATTGACATATTACATAGCATGGCAGAAAGAGACACACTAGTCAGCTAGTTAGAACAGTACTGAGTGAAGGTTATTCTCAAGTGTAAAAGCAAAATCCATTTGCTTTTTGAGTACAGTTTCATTTTCAGCACATTCATTTTCAGCAGGTGGATTAGAAGGCTGACCTTTCTGACACTAGGTACTTAAACAGATTCTTTGAATGTTTTTTTCATAAGCCTCTTCATTCAGTCTTGGTGGATTGTTGCTTGCATGGTTACTTATATTTATGCTTTATTGCAATTTGTGTCGATCTATGTTTTAGTGTAGAATTTATTTATAATACATAAGAATGAAACTTATCTAATAGGTATGTCCAGCTTTATTGCATGAATTTGTAATTTTGTGTGTTGGAAAACTTTCTGGTCTTTCCTTGGAGTGTTGTAGATTCTTGAATTCTTACTTTCAGGTTTTTCTTCCTATTTTAATTCCTACGCATCATGCATTTCTATGGTTTTGGTAGGAAAACACCAGAAATGTATGGAATCCTAAGCATTCCTATATAAATAGTATTTAAAAATACAGTAATCTTTACTATGTATGTATTTGTTTGATGCAGTCTATCTTAATACTGAATTATGCACCTATCATTTCAGTGTTACTGTTTTTGACAGTGTTAAGCTAGTTTAGGGATGTTACTGAATTAAAATGAAAAGACAACAAACCATTTGAAAAATCCAGTTCCCTGCCCCGGTCCTGGAAAAGGGGAAGGCAACAGAAAAATTTGAACAGATTACTTAATGAAATTTAAATAAACTTGTAAACAGTCACCAGTGTGACAATATGATAAGTGGGTTGTTTTTTAATTATACTCCTGCTTTTAAAAGAGATCAGTAAGGAGAACAAAAAAACCCATATGTACCATAATGGGCCAGTGCTTTGTTCATAAATCTGATCTTTGGAAATAAGCATGCTAGTAGTGTGTTGATATCTTAGCAGTGTGAATAGTAATCTTCTATTTTATTTGTTAAACTGAGTGTGTGTAGCAACAGCTGTAGGCATTGGGCAACACATGTAAGGAAGACTAGGTAATACCGAGTAAATATTTTCTAATTGCTATTGAAATCTCTTGTATTATCCAGTCTATTGCTCCATAATTGTGAACTAAGTGTCCTAAATTTGCTGCTCATGTTTTCAGATGTGGTGGTTCTCAGTATATGTTCTTCCTTGGACATCCACATATCAAAATACTTGAGAATGGAAAAAAATGAGCATTCTTTAGGTCCATAAAATTTTCCTAGTTACTTGCACAAGAATAAAAATGGGATGATGCTGTCTTTGATGTATAGTTTTCTAGTTATTGTCACAGATAAGTTAGTTACAGGATATTATTTTAAGGACCAAGTCTGCATAATATCCTAACTGAGATTTAATTTCAAGTTGTTTGGTGAAGTCCATATTTCTGGTTCACGTCAGTGGAAAATACTGATGTGTAAATAAACCTAATTGTTCATGGATTCAGAATTCCTGCTTTGAATGCTCCATTATGTTCTAGATTTCATTGATTTAAAGCAGATTAATTTTTTTTTTTTTTTTTTTAGGTCAAACATACGGCCAGACTATGCAGATACAAGCTTTCACGAGTTCAAAATGCACACCTTCAGTCGTGTGACATCTTGCAAAGTCTGTCAGATGCTTCTGAGGTAAGACTTTTAAGTTTGTGGTGTTTTTCCCAGGTGAAGTATCTGAGTCAAAGGAGTATGTGGAAACACATGGCTAGCTGTTTTACCTGTCCCAAGACAGTCAAGCCATGAAGTCATACCTAGTCTTTCTTGTTGTATTAGCATGTTTTCATAATCAAATCTCCAAATACTAGCAGGACTGCTGTCAAAAACTCAAAACCTCAAGATGCTCTTTGTTTATCAGAAGACTGCTTTATCATGATTCTTTTATGAGAATTGCTTTATTTAATACAGGAGTTCTTATATAAGAATAAATGACAACTGTTTTGTACAGTTTTGACTACCATGATTGTTCTGTGGTGCCTGTTCACTTGCTGTAGCTCACCAGTCTCAAGAGCAGGTGGAATATATATATTTTTTTTTTTTAGAAATTCATGATGATGATGATAATAAATCTTTTATTTGGAGAGATTACTTTGTGAGACAGAAAATAAGTGGGGCACTAACAGGCATTTCTGAACCAGAGATATGTAGACAAATTGCAGATAGATATTGCAAAGTTAGGTAAGAAATGCTAGCAGACTGTTAATGCTTTCATGGCCAAGGGTTTGTAAAGCTAACTAAAGCTAAGAAATTCCATCTTTTAGGTCTCTTTCTTCTGAAACACACATGTGCTTGCACATCTGTAGTTTCTCATTTGTTATTTCAGCTATCTTTTAGAAGCTAACTTGTTAGAGGTGGTGTGTGTTTTGGTTTTGGTTTTGGTTTTGGTTTTGGTTTTGGTTTTGGTTTTGGTTTTGGTTTTGGTTTTGGTTTTGGTTTTGGTTTTTTTGTTTTGTAAATATGGAATGTCCAATGGTATAAGAGGTGTGTATTGAACCTAAGTGTCTTAGTGTAAGCTGGAGATGCAAAAGCTTTGTAAAAATTGGCCAGTTCAGGTGCTCACAACAGGTTGCCCAGGGAAGTTGTGGATGCTTCATCAAGTGTTCAAAGTCAGGTTGGATGGGGCTTTGAGAAACCTGGTCTAGCAGAAGGTGTCCCTGTCCATGGCAGGAAGGTTGGAACTAGGTGATCTTGAAGGTCCCTTCCAACTGAAACCATTCTGTGATTCTCTTATATGATTCTATGTTGCTTATTACTCATATTCTGAAAAAAAAAAAATTTAAAAATTTAGCCATAGCATTTTAGAAAGGACATTTAAAGTATGGTAGTGCTTTTGATAAGCATGGATATGGGTTTAAATTATCTTAAGTATGTTCCTCTATGTAATATATTTTTGTTTAGCTACTCTTTTCCTGAATGATTACACTGACCTGCATTTTCAGCATTTTTTCCTTTTTTTTTTTTTTTTTTTCCTTCTCCTCAATGCAGTAAGGCCTAAGTGTCTATGAATAGGGGTGCAGACACCCTCAAGGATAATTTCTGAATTTATAGCAGTATAGTTGAGTCTTTGTGTCTCTCTTTCTGCACTAACTACTGTTGCTGAGAAACAGCTGTCTTACTACAGGATACAGCCTGCATGATGGGCAAGCCAATTTGCTCAAAGATAGCTTGGCTATCCCCAAGTGCTGCCTTGTGGTATATAGACATTTGCCTTGATATCTAAGTTGTCTAGAAATCCTACTGGATGTAGCCTCATACAGTGCCTAAATCACTTCTCAAAATGGATTTTAATTTTAAGCTTCAAACATAAGCTAATGTGTAAATATGTGTACCTTGATGCCTAATCTTTATATGGGGATGAAATCCTATTCTTAAAAGCTTCCATAGTGAAGGATAATGTTGTGCCCTATGCTTTTATCTGGAGAATCTTAGATTTTTGTGTAGCAATAAGGAAAATAAATGAAAATGGAGGACTGCACCAAAATATTTTTTGTTTTATACTGATTTGTCTTTATATATTGTGATACTTTAAAATATTGAGCTTCTTAATTTAATTAAAAATGTCATCACCAACAGTCTAGAAATTGCTGTAGTAAATAGCAGTTGCTGTGCATTTTGTCAGGTTTAACTTGTTTAACCCCATGTTCCATAGGAGACACCTGATTTTCTGTTGAAGCTGAAGGTGTCATGTTAGGCTAGGATGCATAGTCACTCCAAACTGGTCAGAGTAATATTGGAGACCTATACATAGAGTGTGAAGTCTAAGCAGATAAATCAGGAGACAGAACTCATATAATTGTGCAGAGGTACATGTAAAAAGCTCTTTCCCTCTTAGCCATTGAGGGAGTTGTACTGAAGAGAAAAACCACGCACAAATTGGTTTCCTCACTCAGATCCCAGTTCGTTAAGGGGAATTGGAGAAGGTTTAGAGTAAGGAAAGTGACTCCTTATTTAGCAGTACCTGTTTGTTTATCTATCCTTTTTTTTTTTTTTCTAAAGAATATTTGCAATATAGCCTGTAAACTCCATAATGCTTAAATATATATTCAAACTTACAACTCTTGAAATGGATCTTATTCTTCATGCTGTCTAGGCAAATTCCCACTGAGATGAAACAAAGTGTAGATCTATAGTAGGATAGATGCATAATGGTATCATTACAAGTGTACTGTGCTAAAGTTGCTTTGGGCTAAATTGAAATGAGCTTGTTATTCTACTAGTAGTCCAGAAGAACTATCTGGTTGTGAATTCTTTTTTTTTTTTTTTAAATAGCTAGTAGTGATGAAAAGCAGATGAGCTGCTTATCACTTGTCACTTTTTCTTGAGCTTTTAAAGACTATCATTATGCAGAACAGCAAATGACTTCTAATACCTTCTTACATGTCTCTTTCCTTTATGCATGGAGTTTATCACTTCTCATGTATCACTACCTAATTCTATTTTACAGGGGAACATTTTATCAAGGCTATTTATGTTCAAAGTGTGGAGCTGGAGCACACAAAGAATGTTTAGGAAGATTAGACAATTGTGGTAGAGCTAATTCAGGCGGTAAGTAATTTTTATTGTTAGAATACCATTTTTAATTAGTACATAAATCTTGCTAGATATAGTTAAGGTTTAATTTACCTCTAATTTGTGTTTATTGTAACATAGATACTTGGGAAACTACCATTTATAAGCACAATTAAAATTGCATTTAGAATTCAGGGATTTTTATTGCTACTAAATTGAAATGTTCAAAAGCAGGAGAGAACTGTTATAGGTCAAACCCAATTTCTTCGTTAATGTCGTATGCAACAAGGAATTGCTCTTGTTTTAATCGTAGACTGCTCATATGTAACACCTACTGTACAGCATACCATCTATCATCCTTATGGTTCTCCCTTTATGTCTATGTCAATTTTCATATTTTCCTGTCAGCATCTAAAGCTGTTTGTTTGTGTTGCCTCAGCTTCCTCTTTCATCTCTTTGGTTTCCATGGTTTCTGTGCATTCACAATATTCATAAAAAGGTGATTGATAGCTCTCTACTTCCCATATCTAAGGACTTTTTTTTTTTTCTCCTTCTTTTAACTGATTGCTGTACTCTGAGTTTCTTCCTGGCCACTGTCACATTGCACTTCCCCTATTATTCTTCTGCTCTTTGGGACCTTAAGGTCTCTCTTGACTTCAGCTACCATTTGGTGTCCCTCAGATGATTCCAAGTTTGACCTCTTCCCTTTCTGCTCAGTATTGTATCTGTAATTTTCTCCCTGACATCTTCTGGGTCTTCCACTGCTAATGCCAAATGTTAGCTCTAATTTTTTGCCCCTCTTCCCCATACCTATCCAATTAATGTTTGTTACACTCCAGCCAGCTGGTCACATAACTGTAGTGCCGTTTTTCACTCTTCCCTCTGCCCAGGCTCTTAACTATTCTTTCTTCTTCCTAGTGTTTATTTGGTGCTGATGTGGTGGGACAACTGAAACACACATCCACCCCTGAATTTTCCTCTCCATTAATATATTTGAATTCCTATTGTTTGAATGTGCTTGAAAGAGAAAAGCCATTGGAACACAATGATTTCTGGGAAAATATATATGTTGGGGAAGTTTCTAGTGAATTGTCCTGTACGTTCCTTTCCAGAATTATCTCATAATTGTGAAGTTTCTTGCATAAGTTACTACAACCTCCTCCTTTGGGTTATTTTCTTTTTGACGTTACTATCTACAATCTTAGCAAAATGCTGTTGCAGAGATAATCTGTGTCTCACTGCCTGAATTATGACTTCATCCACTGCTGTTCAGTAGCTACTGCTTCAAGATATTTGCTCTAGCTTTTTATTCCTTTCAAAATTGTCTAAGCTTGTTTCTGTCTTTGTTTGCATTACTTCCTGACTTCTGCTTGGCTTTTGGTTGACTGTACTATTTGTCTGCTTCATTCTTTCATTAAATCATCAGGATGGAAGGTACTGACTTCTGCTGCAGTCAGTGAACTTTATTTTTGGAGTTTCTTTCCTGTATTGGAGATGTCCCATGCTATCCTCCAAGCCTGGACTTTTCAAAAATAATCTCTTCTAGATCTGAAAAACATACAAGCAATCACAGTATTTTTCACTGAAATCCTTTTTGGAGCACAGTTTTTTAATAGAACCTCCTATGGAAAAAGAAATTAGAATTTAAAAATTATATTAAATATTTTAAAGCAGTTACATTGAAATAAAGTGATAAAACAGACATCTACTGCTCTTCACAAGAGTGCTATGTTCTGTTGTATAAACCACACCTACTTCTACTTTTTTTCATTCTTTTGCACCTTCTGTTTTAATTGCTCTGTAGGTTTTACTTAAATTGGATACTTGGCACCCCATGAAGCAGGAGCTTGTCTTTTCTCTGTAAAGATCTATGGGCATATATGGTGCAACATGTATCAGGAAGAATTGCTATAAATGCCTTGATAACAAAAGGTCTGACTTGCAGTTTTCCTGCATATACACTTAAGTAATGCCATGTACTTGCTAGAGGGAACAAAATAAATTAAAAAAAAAAAAAATTCAAATTTCTATTTCTAAGTAAATTATCATTATACAGCTTCAAAGGAGCAGAATGTTATTTTGGATTTTACTTCAAATCATTGCCCTGATTTTTATAAAATGATACTGTATCAAGTCTGTCTTCAGTGAAATTGGAGGCAATTGGGTTGTGAAGACACTCTTTTGTGTTATTCTAGTTTACATCCAGACTTTCTGCTCTCTGTTCTCTCTTCAAACTTCTCTTTCTCTTCTCCGTCCATTTTTTTTTTTGCTTTTATGCAAAGGCTCCCATATTTCTGAATTAGTAGAAGCATTATGTATTTTCCACCTGCTCATGAGGCAGAATGACAGGAGGCAGTAGGCTATGGCTTCCTTACAGCCTGCTCTGAGAGAAGATTGTAGCTGCAAAAACAAACTGTAAATTACACTTCTTGCCATGCTCCTCCTTGCTCTATGAATTAATGAGTATGGAAAGGACAGATGATTTTGCCCACTTGGATGAAAATGTGTCCCCTCTCTACCTGGTGATGGATTATGATCAGTAAGTAGGAAGGGAAATTGAGTTTTTTATTTTTAATTTTTTTATACTGTTTTCCATTTTTCCTTTGTTTACCTTTTTAAAGAAAGCAGTGTTGATTGAGCAGTGCTGCCCATTCCTCATGCATACAGAGTGAGGAGAGGTTTGAGGAGGAGCTTTACCAGTTCCTGCTCCCTTTATGACCCAGAAAGGGATGGTACAATTCAGATTTTTTTAAATACTGGTTCGTGCAATTTGAGTATGAATGATTTAAAAAAAAAAAAAAAAAAAAAGGCAAGCTATGTTCCCACTTTTCAGATCTATGCTGTGAAGTGAGGTCTCCCATAAGTTACCTGCTATATCTGCTAAGTTATAAAATGTTATTAAAGAAATATAGACACAAAAATACCATGTAAAATTCAACACTTTAACTGCATTTTGTGGAAGAAGTATGCTCTACAGCACAAAATCCTACCATGGTTTTAATTTTGAAGCTTTTCCTTTTGAAAACTTTGGAGAAGTTAATTTATGATAAATTTAATTTTTCTACTGGTGTCATTTGCTGGTCCTGTGGGAAATTAGCAAAGGTGGCCTAAGAGTACTCTTAGAGAAGAAATTGTGAATTGTAGCTGGAGTGCTTTAATAGTAGCAGAATGCCTGGAACACTTACTGTATTGCTATGCATTTCTTTTGTTTCTAGGGGACTGCTACAGTCTTTTTCACAGGGTATAATGAACATAAACTACAATGATTGTTTCAGGAAATGGGACATTATTATTCCTCAGTCATGTGGTATTATTTACAGCCCTAGACATGGAGAGAAAAAAAAAATAAAATCCCATGATAATATGTGTAGTCTGTTTAATCTAGTGTTCTGTCATACTGACCATGGTTGATTCCAGATGCAACACAGGAAAGTGCAAATACTGTCTGGTAGACAATGCCCACAATGATGCTACTTTTTAAACCCAGTTAAATTTTATTTTATTCTTTTGGTGCTGTAAGAGGTTTTTTACACCTTGTTAATATTTTTGCATATCTTCCCTATTTTTGTTGATAGAAGTATCTAACTGCATTTCAGAAGTCTTGGAACAGTAAGTTCTGTAAAGTTTTTGTTTGGATTTAGGTATTTGGATTTTTAGAGGTTGCTTGTCTTCTTCTGGTTTTGTCTGAACTTTTTAGTTTTTAATTTAACATGAGACTTTGTGGGGTTTTTTTGTGACAAGAGTCAATGGAAGTCTTAACTGATAGTTTCTAGATGATAAATAATTTTACTACTTCTCATGACATCTCATTAGTAAACTCTCTGAGTTTAATACGTTCTTTTATTGTCTTTTCATTAGGGGAACATTTTCTATGCCTCAAATAATTTTCATTCCTATTCTGTAGACTTCTATTTCTAGAGGTCGTCTTGAACAGAGGTGATCAGAATTTAGAACACTGCAACAAGAATATACCATAGGTTCTTAAAGGTTCTTGCATTTTCTGGTTTTGTACAATATAAGATTTTGTTCTCTTTTTAGACCACTGAGCAGATATTTTTGCTAGCATTTTTGGAATGATGCTTAGAACCATCCCGAGTGGAGTAAATCTCTTTTTATTTCATTCCAAGTCACAGTTTGTGAAAAGTCAAAAGACAGACATCCAAAGACAGATGAAACCTGTAGAATGACAGATTTAGTAAGTGTCAGATTTAGATGATACACTTATGAGAGAACATGAACAAAATTTGAAGAAAAATTGCTGTATTGTCATGCTATGTGTTATACACAAATGTATGCTGGCCGTTCAGATGTTTTGGTTCAGAGAAAACCAGTTCAACAGACTGTAGAAGATGCAGCGATGAAAGATGTAGAGCTAATCAGTTGAATTAATAATGAGAACAAGATTTCTGCATTTAGCCCTTGTTTTTTGTGTTTCTTTTGTGTGTGTGTACTTGTTTTGGTTTTGTAGTTTTGTTTATTTATTGTTGCTGTAAATTGGCAGCACTGATTGAAATCTTCTATGCTCATTTCTGTCATTATTAACTTCTTTTTTTTTCCCCTGAAATGCTGCCCTCTATGTGCTCAAGTAGTCCTTTGCATTTTCATGTATTTTACTTTTATATCCTATCACTTGATTTCTCTGTGACTTAAAATCCTTCATGTCCCTTCTTTTGCTAATGTTCTGATGAACTCCTTCAAGTCTGATTTTGTAGTCTCAAACACAAGGCCTCGTTCTCTTCACTTTCTACCTCTTCTGGCTTTTTAGCCGCATCCCTATATGTTATTTCAAGGCACAGGACAATTTTACTTGACTGGTGATGCCCTCGCACTAATTGGAAGGGTTTATGTTAGGGAATGGTTAAGAGTGGGACCTTTGGTAAGTATAAGAGACACCTCTAGTAGACAGTGGGAGAAGCTGTCTCTTTTATTATTCCCACTTTCATTGTATGGGTTATTGTGTCCTTCGCAATTTCTGCAGAGACCCTCAAGGCTAATACAACAATATCACTTTGCCCAGAACATACTGCAGAACTCTAGTCTGTTTCATAGTTTAAAGCAATGGAATTAACAACCCATTTCTATTGCTAGACTGGAATTTTTCCAAGTTCATCCAATTACATTAAGTATTCTCAGGCAAATGTTTGCTGGTTCCGCAGGCTATTGAATATTTCAATTAGATGAACCTCCAATAATGGTTCTAGAATCTGAAAACATTTTGAATATTTTTAATATGGTGCCAAACCCACAAAATTTTCTTCTTTATATTGCTGTTCCCAGGGAATATTAGAAGCGTCTCTCATCAGGGCATAAATGGATTAGAAAGACATTAACCGGGTATTTTAATAGCAATTTTTAGTTAACTTAAGTATGATTCCTTTCTCCTTCAGATAATTCCATTTCTTTAGGTGGAAAATAAGTTTCTTCAACTGTGTGATGAACTGGAAAAAATGTTACCATATGAACAGGTTAAGGTTAGAGCTGCTTTCATATGGTAAATGCATATGTCCAGCAATACTGTTCATGCTGTTTCTGTAATAATTGCTTGCTAGAGCATGTTAGAGATTATTAATAAAAAGCCTGTGTTTTTGACATCTAAAAAGAAACCAGCAGATTTCAGTATTTACCTTCTTGCTGACTTGATCAATAGTTGCAAAATTGCTGGTTTTCTTTCAAACCTACCATGTCAGCAGAATTGACAAGTAAATGCTCAAATCACAGAATGTTTGTTGGAGTTATGTCACTTATTTAACTGCAACAAAGGTTGAGCTGTATTGTTTAAATAACCATCCTTGCTCACCCTGAGCAAAAGTCACTTAGGGGACTTGATATTTAGTGCAGAATTCTACACAGTGATACCTTTAGGTCATGATTGGCCTTTGTTCTGATTATGAAGTGACTGGCTAAATGACCATAGAGGAGCAGATAGTCCCACAGCTCTTTAAAGGGACTTACTTTATAGCTCCTACTTTTAAAATATTGTCAGTTTTCTTTTAAAGTAGGAAAATGAGTAGTTTGCTACATATCCTTTTATTTACTCTCCCTTTAGTTAGCATGTAAATCCCGCTGCTGTGTTGCATCCCTGAGGAGCAGCTTATTCCTCTTTTCCAGTCTGTGTGCTCTCACTTACTGAAGCCAGCTGCTGCTTCTATTGCTTTAGTAGTAAAATGTAATTATAAAAATGTGACCCAATGTTATCATGACCTCAGTGAATAAGGTAAAAAAACCCTTAAAACTGTGCTGAGCTATGGCAGGAAAAGTAGCTTGCTGGCAGAACTGAGAACGAACTGACTTTGACAATTTCATTGACACATTGGTGACGAGCAGGAACTTGAATTAAAACTGTCATGTGTAAAATATCTGCTGGAGGATATCCTCAGACATTCATTTTTTTCCTAAAAATACAAATAAATAGAAAAGACATTTTTTTGTTCTTACAGTTATCATTTGGAAAAAAGATCTCTCAAGAGGAAGTAATTCATATAATTCAATACATAATGTTCTGAAATACAGGAATGTTTAAACCGTAATGAAGAAAGACAATCATAAGTCTTATTTTTTGAATAGGCATTTATGTGGAAGTACAGATAATGAATAATTTTTTATTTATTCCTCGGGTGTTACTACTGAAGTCACAAATGGCATTTCAGCCCATCAGTGTTGTCAAAATTTTTGACTCTCTTTAATCCCACCACCTCCCTTTTCAAACTTATTTTATGTGATATGTCAGGAGTACCTTCCTGAGTAGTCGTTTCTTGTCCAATTATTGAAAATTGATCAATGAGCTTCTTAATTATCTATTATGAAAAGTTTTGGGATGCTGCAATTGCCAAATGGAGCTCATTTATCTAGTTGAGTGGGATATTTCCTAGAGGTAAAAATATTATTCCACAGCAGCCATTAAAAACCAGATTCATTCATCTCCATTGGAGGATAGAATGACATTTTATGTTTAGTTTTGTTGATAAAAGGTCTGAAAAACTAAATATAGGTCACTAAAAAAAAAAAGAAAGAAAAACCCGAAGTCTGGACTTAAATTTTTGCCCCCCCTGCAAGTGCTTACCTAAATGAGTTCCCTTAATTTGAAGTCATTGATAATGCTGAGATGAAACATGCAAAAAGGGTTATTTATTCAGGTTTTGGCAAAAGTTCTGAAAGGTGTATCATTTGAGAAAGTCAATACCAAAATAATATTGAATTTCAGCAGCACTTGGGCAACTGATTCCTTCAGGCTCCTTAGAAAAACTTAGTAGTCTACCTGCATCTCCGCCTTTGCGGTGGGCTTATTTTTCTTCTCTTTGCTCACAATGCAAATGTAAATGAATACTTTTGGAAAGGTTGTAATCATAAAAGCGTTTTGGGTTTTTTTTTTTTTTTTTTTGAGGGTGACAATATGATGCATCTTTGGTGCTCTGTATGAGAGAGGAAATGATGATTGAAAGCATACATGAGAAGAGAACTCTGCCACTGGTAAACAGGCTGGCCTGGCCTGGAGTCAGCTGGCATACTTGGTCTCAGCACACCTTATCTTTGCATAAAAAGATAGAAATCTAAGGACTTCCCCCACCCCACCACTTTGCTATTTATCTTTTTTTTTTTTTCCAGAATAAAACATACTTGCAGTTTAATCTTTTTAATTGATTTACTGTGAATATGAGTTATTGTTTACAGGATATTGCAGTAAAACTTTTCAGATGTGTAGTACAGACAAGGCTTGGGCAGTTTGTGCTTTACCTCAACGGTGTGTGCAGTGCTAGAGTGCACATGGGTAAATACAGCTGTGGGTGCTCTGATAAGGCATTGAACCAAAATCTGGAGTACACTCAAATACCTGTTATCAGATTCGACATTCAAAGAAAAATATTTTAAAACCCACACTCCTTTTTGTGTCTTTTGTGATGTGTGGTGGTTGTGTTACTGTCTTCATGAAGTCCTTCTGATCACTCACAGACAGGACTTCCTCCCCACCCTTCATTTTTTAAATAGTACTAAAAAATTCATAGCAAAAGAGGCAAATAAAACCAATGGCTTCAGAGTCTGTAGTATACTAGTGCAGTGCTGAATTGACCTTAAAGACACTAAATACTGAAAAAATTTGAAGCTAAAGGTGTACATTTTATCTTGATACATGTTGGTATGCTATGAAAAGACAGACAAGAAAAGATGTAATCTCAACTTGCGCTGAAGAACTGTAGCTCTGGAATTCCCAACAAGTCAATATTTATAAAGTATGTTTGAAATGTTCTAAAAGTTTATAAAATTCTGTGGGCCAGCTGGCCATGCCGCTGCTGGAAGGCTCAGCATACCTTTCAGCGTGAAGCCCTGGGAGCCGGCCCGGCACGGCCCGGCACAGCCCGGCAGCGCCAATGAGCGGGGAGGGGCGCGTAGCGGGGTTTGCACAACAGGACCTGGCTCAGCCCCGGGCTGCTGGGGCGGCTGCAGGTGTCAGGTAGCAAGAGAAGGCAGCCGTGTTTTCTGTCATGCAACACGGCACAGACTGAGATTGCTATATTAAAAGTGTGCAATTTACAATTGCCAATAATGCCAATTTTTACTTATGTTCCAGAACATGGAAACCTGAAACATGAGGTAAGAATTCCTTTTCCTTTGCATGTGATATTTGTTTTCTTGGTGACATAAGAGTTCCTTATTTACTTTGTGCACATGCTGTTAGAGCAGGTATAATTTTCTTTTGCATTCAACAAGACATTTCTTTAGAGTGGTGAAAAATCAAAGTTGATATTTATAATTAAATATAAATGTATTCTGTTCAAAGTGTGAGTCAGTTTTCAGTTGGTATGGCTTAATGCTGAGAGCACTGGAAGGAGTGGAAATGTGTTTGCTACAGGTAAAAAACCATAACATCTGATGTCTAAATGGCTAGATCCTTACTGTTCTTAGACCAAATCTGTCAGCTGAGTTAAAAGCCATATTTGTTGTTGTTGTGTTTTGTCTTTTCTTTCTTTCTTTTTTTTTTTTTTTGGTTTGTTTTTGTTTGTTTGTTTGGGGTATTTTTGTTGTTGTTGTTTAAATATTTTTCTTAATATTATTGAATCCCGCAGGAGTAACATGCTAGTGTACCAATCTCTGCCACACCAGGCTGCAGGGCAGTCAAAGGGCTGACAGGGCAGTGTTTGCCTCTTGGTGTAAAAAGAATTCAGAGAATTACAGAGCTATCTACTGGTTATGCAGTTTATATAATGCTGAGAGAATGGTAGAATGGGCCCTGCACAGAGGATTTACAGTGGTGCATACAGTGTACCATGCTGTCAGTCCAGGAAGGCTGGAATAATCCTAAATTATTTTCTCCCCAGCTCCTGATGCCTTTCCACTGAAGTACAGAATGGCAGTAGGTTTTTTCTGCCAGATCTAACAAGTGGGAGGTGGCACTTTACATGTACCGTTTAGTAGTTTCTAGCATCTATTTTAGATCAGAAGTTTTATGGTTTAAACAACATGCTGGTGATGAGCAATATATGAGCGTGTATGTTGCTTCTTTACTGAAGCATGTATGTTTTTTGCACAGGGCTGACCCCATCTGCATGTTTTGATGTTTGAGCTGTTTCAGCATCAATGTAACCCCAGTCAGTGGTGGGGGCTGGGTAAGGGGAGCCCCCAGGACTACAGCTCCTTGTCTGTGGGGCTCAGGTGGGCACAGGCCACAGGAGCAGGCACTAGCTTCCTGGGGGCCTGGCAGGGGAAGGGTGAGGTGGTGGCCCAGGAGGAGCTCCAGGTGAGGGGAGGGCTGTGCTACTTCAGACCCTGCTTGTGCCTGACATGCGCTCCTCAGTGCTCCCTTACCCATGTCTTCTGCTGTGTTCTGCCTGACTTTTTATGTCTCTGCCCAGAAATATCCACTAAGTAAGGGCACTCTAAAGTATGGGAACTGTAGCATGGTCCGTTTGCCTAGCACTCTCCCAGTACTGCAGCTCACAGGCAGTGATGGGGAGCTGTAAACAGATCACTTACTGGGCCTTACAAATGAGGTTGCCAGACCCCATAAAGCTGACTGTGGTGAATATACTGTGGCTATACTTCTTACCCCTAGCTTGTTTTGTAAATCTTTGTAGTGAGGGAAAAATTATTCCCTTTCTGGAGCAATTGTATTGAGTTGATCCAAAATGTCAGGATTGCTTTCATTTCTATCAAGGCTCTTGTTGCTTTAATTCTCTTTGAAGAGAAGGAAACTTGAGTATAGATAAGTATCTGTCACTTTGGAAATAATAGATTTAGATTTCATACTTGCAATGTAATTAAAATCTACTAATACTGCAGTGTATTTAAGGGTATTGAGATCTTTTCAAAGAACTCAAGAAATGATTTCTTTAAAATTGTCCAGTCCTTTGGTGTATATGACTTAAGTTGTTACAGAATTGTTGTATTTTTTTAATTTCAGTTAAACATTTTTATATCTACCTTCATGCTTGCTTTTCTCACTCCTCCTTTACACTGCAGATGGAACAAAACTGCCTTTTCTTTAGTCATTTTAAATCTAAGCTGTGGGGTTGAGAGAGAATGTCCGAAGACACAAGAGTTTGAAAGCTCTTTTTAAAATAAGCTTTTCATTTTGCCATCTTGCTACAGGGCTTAGTAATTTGATTGTGCCTTAGGTAACTGCTTTCTGGCTTGCCTTGGTGTGTGTCCTGCATCAGCTTATATCAACTGCAAGTAAATCGGAGCAACCTAATTGTTCCCTTTGTTGTGTAACATGATTTTCTTTGCTTCGTTTGATTAAAAATTAACTAAATGCATGAACCTTCATGCAAGCTACCAGTTAAAACAAGCTTGCAAAAACAGATCAGTAGTTCACAGATAAATGTTGTTTTACATGGAAATTTTCAGGGATCTGAATTAAGTGTCTTGGAGTATAAAATATATTAATAAATAAGAAAGAAAGGTTTCAGTCTTGTCAGAAGGTTTCTGATTTCAAATATCTAGTTCATGCAAATTTGAAAGAAAGCAGGAGGTGAGTTACTAAATATGTTTAAGTACTTGCCCAGAAAATAAGAGAAATAAGAATTTCATAGGAAATTCTAGTTACCTTAAGTACAAAGTAGGAATAGTGGAAGTTTCTACCTTGTTAAAGCAACACAAACAGCTTTAATACTTTTGTGTTTGTGGACATTTTCTGGGGCAAATAATGCCAAACTGCATATTTCTCCACTATCTTATTCGTAAATTATAAAAAAAATATATTTTTTTTTTCTATCAAAAGATGTTGATGTATGAACAAACCTTCCATGGACTAAATCTTTTGAGTATAGTGTCAGGAAAAAAAATAATGTATATGAAAAAACTATCTACATTACTAAGAATATTTTTTCAAAGTATGATCTTCCTGCAAGATAAAGATAATTGTTGTGGTGGTTAGGGGAAATTACTTTAAAAAAACCAGCTTTGCCTAGTAGATTGTGGGAATGAAAGGAGTGCAGTGTGCCTTCATGAAAACATGTTTATTCATATCCTTGATTTGTGTTTTTGCTGTGCAGAAACGATCGAATGGAATTAGAAGGAACTCTAGACACGTGGACCCAGGTTTGTGTCATGACTTTTTAATAGTTAAACATTAGAGAGAGCTGTAACTTTATCTAGTTGCATTATGAACACTGTTGTAATGCATGCAATGTTGAGAACTTTACTGTCTAAAGCAATTGTGCTGTGATTTCAAAGATAAGGTCAGCTGCTTGATCTTTTCTTCCCCCCTGCCCCCCCCTTGTTTTTTTAAGCAGTGCTTCAGTTCTGAGGAGCAAAATGCCTTTGGGCTTTCAGTTAATACGACCTACCCAACCGTACCCTGCAGTTTTAAAAGAAATAACTAAGTGATGAGAAGCAGATAGTTGCTTGTAACATTTAGGTTCTGATCTGCAAAGTTGTGGGTATTCTCCACTCTCTTAACTCTTAACGGTGCTCAGTGCTTAGTTGTATTGCATCTTCTAAAAAGTATAAACCAATTGCAGTTTCATGTAGAATTTCCAAGTGATTTTATTCTTCCTGTGAGTTTGTAGTAAATACTTTTGTGGAATCATGGCAGCAGTAGCCCTTAAGAAAATTAAAAGCTTGCTTATAGACTACGTACTCAAGTGGGTGAACGTTTCCTCTGGAGACCCATTAAGTGTCTTTATAAAATACTCAATGGTTTTCAGGGTTAACTGTGTGATATTATTAGTGTAATTTTTTACAGTAATTACATTTCTATCCTTTATGTTTCTCGTATAGTTTAATTTCTGGAGATTTGTTATGCAGATATTATTTGGAATAAAACTAAGCTGTGGATTGTTAAATATTGCTAGACGTGGACACCTGAGAATAGCTGGAGTCAAACATTAAACAGGATGGCAACACTGTACACCACATTACAGCCTGGCAGAGCTAAGCACTTTCCAGAAAGTAGGAATGCTGGTTGTGCCACCAGCATTGCAGCTGCCTTGGCTCTGAAAGTCTAAATGTTGTAACTAGTTGAAGCAGACCACACCTTTCTTACTCACGTACCTTTGACATGTTTTGGAACACGTATTGTCGCTTTCTTGCCTCTAGCAAAAAAAATTACTTCATGGTACTCATAAATTGTTCTGTGTGTTGTTGTCTGAAGTCATTAATGAAAAAGAAAAAAATAAGCACCCTGTAACTCTGAAAATTAATACAGTCAGATGGGGAAATAAGAATATCAATTAAATAATGCAGAAGAGGATGAGAGTACTTCTTTCAAGTGAGATTGAGTTCCTCCCATTCAGTGGTATATGTTGCAGTGAAGTGTAATGTATGCTTGCAGAATAGTCCTTATAGATCCAGATCTTTAAACATAGCTGTCTCATACATACTTCTAATCACAGAATGGTTTGGGTTGGAAGGGACCTTTCAAGGTCATCTAGTCCAACACCCCTGCAGGGAGCAACTAGACCTGCAACTAGAACAGGTTGCTTGGAGCCCTGACCAACCTCACCTGGAATAGTTCCAGGGATGGGGCATCTACCACCTTTCTGGGCAATCTGGGCCAAGGTCTTGCAACTCTCAGTGTAAAAGGTTAAATAATTTAGCTTTGAGAACCTTTTGTCTTTAGTGGTGGTTTTACTTGCTGTTGAAGTCTGTTAGAAGTATTTACATGATCTTTATGTACAAGGATATTGTAAAATGCGTTTTTATTGATGACCAAGTACTGTTCAAATGACTAGAGTCATTAAATTCAATAGATGTTCAAAAGCTGTGTGTAACCAATGCCTAAAATATGACATTATTCCCCAAACACCATCTACTGACCTACACAGAACTGTTTAGTTTTTGGGTTAGTCTCATTGAGTAAAGTTCTTGGACCCTGTTACATTTTTGAAAGCCAGTAGAAATGCAGAACATCTGCATTACATTTAAGTCCCTTTATCTTTTTAAATAATAGTAAAAAATTATATTGCATACTAATGTGCTCCATACCTGTACTTTGTTTTCAAATGAAGTGAGCTTTTGTATTTACATTTTGTCAACATATGCATTCTGAGCCCAGCTGTAACTCGGTGAAGATAGTTTTTAAAGACATGAATGTTTTTGGTAAACATTTGGCATCTCTTTTGCGTATTCAAAGTAATATTGCTCATCAGATTGCTTATTACCTTGAGAGGCAAAAGATGCTATCCAGAGAGAAGCACTTGTAAGAGAACAGTTATTTCAGGCATATGTTACTCTGTTGATCCTAAGAGCTTTTCAAAATGCTGGCATATAAATCTCTGGAAATCCTAGTACCATAGTGCTCTTTTAGCTGAGAGGGGTAGTCAGAGGCAGAGAAAAACTTTGAATCTTAGTGTTCTGCCTGTCTTTCCTTTATATTTTATTTTATTTTTTTAAAAATAAAGGTGGTGTGGCGTGGGGGCATGGGGGCTAATCTATTGCCTAGACTGGTTTGTGTTTAGGTTTAGTATCCTGCTGCTACCTCTGTTGCAAGTGTTGGTGCTGAAGCATGGGTATTAGTTTAGGAAAGCAGGCTGTGAATCGATAACTGGCACCTGCAGTGTCTAAATATCGATGATATCTGATATCAGCAGTAACTACAATTATTTTGGGCTGAAAATATTTTAGCACAAACTTATCAACACCTTGTTCTGTCTTATCACTTTCTGTTGTCTGTCTTCAGCTATTTTAGTAAAGAGTAATGAATGGGTGAGACGTAGTATAGTCAAGTTGATGTATTGTGTTTCTTTTTTTAATTCTTCTTGGTGCCAAATACAAGTTTTACTGACACAGCTTAGCCCTGAATGAAAAATCATGTAAGTCTGATGAGAACTTCTGTAAGTAGAAGGCTGGTCTAAGCTAAACAATGTTAGGATACTGAGTTAGAATATCTCTTGTGTTCTGCTGGTAAAGCTCATTGATGGAGGAAACCATCTAGCTGAAGTAGCCAAAACCCAATGATTTCTTCATGACTGTTTCCTTTGTTGTTCTTAGAAGTTTGGTTAAAAGTTTTGACAGTGATAGTTTCCTCATCAAGGTGTGCTTTGTACTGAATAAAAAGGAATGGTAGAAGGAAAAGTGATGATGAGGCAGAGAAATTCACAAGCAATGAAACAATCATGAGAAAAGAATATGTGCAGAAACCGCGCAAACAGAAATGTGTGCAGAAACCATACAAGTGAAGAACATTAGAAATCAAAAGAAAATGTGACTTTCTCTTTTCTTTGTGTGGTATGACTTCATCTTGTCATTCAGTTGCAGATAGCCTTTTGAACTGGTCCATCTACAAAGTTTTAGGGGAGATAGGTTTTTTATAACCTTTCTTTGGATGAATCAGCACATAATAAAACCTGTTGAGAGAATGAACCTGAAAATGCATCTGTATCTATAAAGCCGGGAAAAAATTTGCCTAGATTTTGCATTTTACTGTAGAATAACACAATTCTGCTTAAATGTATCTGAGAAGAGATTAGATTGTTGCCAGTTTCTGCCTGGAACAGGCATATTGAGTAATAATGATATAACACTTTTTCAGGGCACTCCTTCCACAAGAAAAATTTTTATGCATGTGCTTAATTTTAAGCCATATGATTTGCACTAGTTATTTCAATGACAAATGGATCATTCATATGTATATTCATAAGCATAAATTAAGGTTTTGTATGTTTTCTTGAGAAGGATGATGCAATCTGACAAATGTTTTTAATAGAAAGAATTTTGTATGTATTTTATGTAAAAATTTTCTTAGCTGTTAGAATAGTACATTGTATGTTTGCTAACTTTATTTTTCTAATGGTATAGAGTCTAAATGTGATAGTCACAGCTTAGTGTTTTTAAAACTAGTTTTATCTTAAACACTTCTGAAAATACATACATTGGAACTTTAAGCTTGAAAAGTGTGAAAGTATATTTCAGATAAGGATTAACTTGGTAAAAATAAAACACTAGATGCCTTATATTCAAGAATCATTGCAGATTAAGATCAATCTGATCTGTGAAAGAATGTCACTGAGCATTTTTCAGCTTTTTAAGTAGCTGATTTCTTTAAAAACATGAATTAAAGCTTTAGAAAACCTTAGTTCTGAACTGAGGGACAGCATCAACAGGTCTTTTCCCTTCCAAGAAAGTAAAATACTGGCTGGATTTTTTTTGGGGTGGGATGCATCATTAACAAATAGAGTGTGCAATGCATTAGCTTGGGCAGAGACCTGTTTTTCAGCCTGGAAGTTCAAAGTTCAAATAGTAATTTTTAAAAAAATATTTCTATTTCTGGTTGGTGTGTGGTCCATACTTGCTTTGTGAAGTGATCCTGTAATATTGATTCTTACACAGGTCATAAGCAAAAGGATCTGAAGAGAGTAACGGTTTATGGCCTAAAGTATATAACTTTAAAAATAATCTGTGCAGGGAGAAGTACAGCACCGGAGAAATGTTAATTGAGTTAGACATAGTGGGAAATGAGCTACTGTGTGCTTCATGTTTTGTTAAAACTGGATTGTGGAATCCTTTAAGTTACATCATTGTTATATGCATTTGATTACTAAATAGTGAAACTATGTTCACAATGTTTGTGTATTGTAATGATTGTATGTCATCTTCATAGTAAAAATTGGGGTACAGGGTAGTATTGTCGGTTTAATTTTTGTTTTCAGTTCAGAATGAAGTATATTAGTCTGAGATATTTCAACAAATTCTGAAACAGTTTGTTCTGTGATATGCAAGTTTAACTGTGATTTCCATTTCAAGTCCCACTCCAACCCTATGCCCAGTCAAAAGCAAAATCTGACCCATATTCGGCAGTTGGGATACCCCAACCTGCAGATAAATCTTTTTCAAGGATGTCATTGTTATAGATAAGATTACTCTGGAGAACTTGAAACACATCTCTCCTTTTCTTATCTTAGGATATCCGGACAAAGCCTTGGTAGACCTGACTGACTGTTGTCTGTCTTATTCAGCTCCACATAGAAAATACCCAATTCATGGATAAGAAAAAATAACCTTCTCCAACATGAAGCCCAGTGCTGAAAAACTGACATTCAGGAATTTATTTCTTAATTTCAGCAATGAGGGCAGCTGCTTATGATTCTGGTTGCATCTCTGGTTACTAAATGGCTGTCAATATCATTGCTGAGAACAAGAATTTGTCTTGGTTTTAAGCCACAGAAAAAAGTATACCAAAAATAAACGTACTAAACAAGCTCCCCAGTATTTTGTTTTCACATGAGAAGTGAGGAGCTGGCTGATGTCACTCGTTTATCTCCTTATTATGATCTTCTTCAAGATGGATTAGACCAAGGTAGCATTTTTTTCCCTTTAGTAAAGCAGTTTCTGTGTGCAGAATCAAGACCTCAGTAGGTGTTTTTTTGAGACATTCAATAGTCTTAATTATTTTTCCTCTTGATAAAATGTAGGAGTGAATACCAATCCCCTTTTAATGGTTCACTATTCAGACTGAGTAGAGCAAACCATTACAGGCTATTTGTTTCTGCATCTTTCCTCAGGACCTTGCTCAGAGTCCCACAGGCTTATTTCTTTCTCTGTTAAATATCTGTGAAAAGCTTCTGGGGGAGTTGATGTGACAACAAGAACTGAAGTACTATATAGAGTATACATAAGACATTCTTTTCAGCTTTTGATACTGTTTACATTGAACATAACCGTGGGTTTTAATGGCTAGTCAAAACGAACGTGTACGTGAAGGAACAGATGACTGTAAATTAAATTGGGGAAAGCCTGAAGGAATACTGTAGGAAAGAGAAATGTTTCACAAAACTTCCGCTAGTGAAGATTTTGTTGTTTGACAAGTTTGAGGTCTTTCCCACTGCTTACTGGTATGGGATAACCTAGTAAGCTTCACAGCAGTAAAATACCCATTGCACCCTGTAACAGACCAGGAAGACTTGCTGCATGCAGACTAGCTAGAATGACCTGCTCATTTATGTCTTTTTGATTTAGTTTTTGCAGGTGGTTTTGGTGATTTTTTTTTGTTTGTTTGTTTGTGTGTTAGGTTTTTTTAATAGATAAAAATGCAGCCCGTGGCTTAAAAAATGCAGCCTATATGGCTCAAAAAAAATAGGAGGGAGAAATTACCATTTGAGACACCTCAAGGAACTTAACCATTTACATTTTTTGGAAGTAAAGGGTGCCTAATACTTAACAATCATAACAAAGTGTACATTTAGTTTTGCATGTTTTCTCTAGAGAATTTTGTAATGTTTGTGGAGCATTAGATTTCATAAGAGGCTAAAGACTTCTCTACACAGTAATATATTAAGCTGCAGAACCAAAAAATAGCTGTGAGTATGCATATACAGAACATGTGCTTAACTTTTGGGGTGGATTTTAATTGAGTTATGGATGCTTTTTCCTCCTTTGCACAGATTGAAACACTCTGGTTCATGGTGTATATAGCACATGTCTCTAGGAATCTGTGTGAACCAGGTGAATCTCAGGTAAGAACTGGTTTAACAGGGCAGCTAGGAGGGTGCTTGTTGCGAAAGGAAGAATCCTTAGCAAAACAGAAGTAATACAGCCTGCTGACGTGCTGTGTATAATTCTGAATGTTCTGGAGTCCTTCAAGGACTGCAGTAGTAATCTGACCAGCTCTTAGTGTTGATAGATGTGTTTTAACATGTTTTATATCTTGTGGCTGGGAAGGTGTTGGGATTTTAGATCAGAGTCAGTGAATTTCTTTGTGGTTACCATATTCTTTGGAGCAGTTAATGGAACAGCTTCTTCCAGCTTCCTCAGCAACAGAGAATTCAGAGATACACTGAATTGTGTGACCTAATTTGTGAGATCAAATTAATTATTCTCACATATTTCTTAAAAGTACATATTTCATTCAGGATACTTGCCCCCCCCCCTTTTTTTTTAACTACAGCACTAGTGCTGTGTACTGAGCTATTGTTGTGCTTCCCAAAATAATGAATTCGTCTTTGTTGTGATACAAGAAAGGACATGTCTAATGTTTTGCACCAAGAAATTTTCAACTAATGCATTTCTGGAAGGCAAAGCTAAGTTTTGTCTTCCAATGAAGCATTTCAAATGCAGTTGAATGATTTTTATTTGGTTTGCTATATTTTAAATTAAAATTATTTTTACATTCCTCTTGGGGAGAGGTATTTTGAAAGGTGCCTGTCCTTTTGGCACCTCAGCAGTGAGCTAACATTCAGAGAAGAACATAGCCTTTAGCCTTTTCTTTTAATTAAACATCAGAAGACCCAGATGCCAAAGGGTGAAATACATTTATTTTGTCAAATTCTTTCATCCCTTTCTGGTTGGATTGCAAGATTAGTTTGTAGTTGAGTAATTTAGCTCTTTTGTCTTATTGCATGTGTTTTTGTGACTCTCTATATCTTGAGCAACTACCATTTTATTTTTCCTTTTAGAGAAATAATGCTGATTATGAGCCAGCAATGTGCACGTGCAGCCTAGAGAGCTGATCACATCCTGAGCTGCATCAAAAGATGTGTGGCCATCAGGTCAAGGGAGGTGATTCTCCCCCTCTACTCTGCTCTTGTGAGACCCCACATGGAGTACTGTGTCGAGCTCTGGAATCCCCACCATTAGAAAAACACAGACCTGCTTGAACATGTCTAGAGAAGGGCCACAAAAGATGATCGGGGGCTGGAACAGCTCTTCTATTAGGACAGACTGAGAGAGGTGAGGTTGTTTAGTTTAGAAAACAGATGGCTCTGGGGACACCTTATAGCAGCCTTCTGCTACTTAAAGGGTACCTACAGGAAAGATGGGGAGGGACTCTATCAGGGAGTGCAGTAATAGGATGAGGGGTAATGGTTTTAAACTGAAAGAGAGTACATTTAGATTAGATATAAGGAAGAAATTCTTTGCTGTGAGGTGGTGAGACACTGGAGAAGGTTGTTCACAGAGGTTGTGAATGGCCCCTCTGTGGAAGTGTTCAAATCCAGGTAGGATGGGCCTTTGAGCAACCTGGTCCAGTGGAAGATGTCCCTGCCCTTGACAAGAGGGTTGGAACTAGACTATCTTTTAAGATAATTTCCAACCCAAACAGTTCTACGATTCTATGATGTAATTCTATGTATTAGTATAATTTTTAAGGTGGGGTGGGTTAAAAATTATATAGTATCTTTCTCTTTCCTGCATAAAACCAACCTCAACGTGGACTTTTTTTTTTAAAATAGGCATGTGAAGAAATCACAGAGCCCAAAGTTGCCTTTAGTTGCCATGGCAAGTATAAGTATTTTGCTAAAGTTTATTGGGACATTAGAAATCTCTTATTCATCTTCAGGGGTATTGCATTTACCCATATATTTTCATATCTTCTTTTAATCTTCAGAGTGCTGTCATTCTCAGAAGGCAAAACAAAGATAAGGCAACGAATGATTAAAAATAGTCAAAAGTTACTGAACTTTTGCAGTACTCTGAAGCATATGGTTTCTTTTTTTGTGGCTCCCTCATTTAACTAAATCAGTATTTGATCATTACTTCAAAGTAATTCTCACACAAAGAATTTGGGAAACATTGTAAAACTAAAAGCAGTAATCCCATGGGAGAAAAAAGACTGCTGAAAATTCACAGAAGAGAAGCTCCCAGAAATGCCCCTGCCCTCTGCCTGAGGAAGATTTTAGAGCTTGGTAAAAGGGGCCAGAGGCAAGAGTCTGAGAAAAAGCTGACTGCTTTACATGAGAGTTTTTCATCTGTTCACATCTCAGCTTCCCAGAGAAGAAAGCAATGAGTCTGACTGCAGGACAGTCTCACCCAGGATCCCTTCTTCAACATTAGTCGGTTAAATGGATGCTTAAAGATAGAATATGGAGTTAAGATGTTGTGGTACTTCCCCCTAGTGTGTTGTGGGGTTTTTTAGCTCTTAATTTTTCTTCCATGTGTTTTCAATACCACATTCTTAGCCAATCTTATATCTTGGTGTTCACAACATCCTTTAACTGTTGCTTTCATGATGTTAGGTGAATAAATGACATCTTTTGGGTTTTTTTTTTAACCTGCCTATTGTTTTACCTCTTATTTTTTGAATTGAGTGAATAATAAATGAAGAAACCATGTGGTTTTGCTAGTGACTCTATGTGACTCATGAATTCTCTGTCATATCTCCTCCAGTCAGCTCCCTTCTAACCCGAAGAGCCATTATCTGATCACTTATTCTGATACAGAAGCTTTTCTGTATGTTTGACCATCCTGTTTCTTTGTCTGCATGCTTCTAGGTCCAAATCTGATTGGTCTTCCTAGTTCTGTGGTCTGCTTCAAGAAATGTCTTGGCATTGGTACAAAGCAGAATTAGATTATGATTTTAAAGAACTATTTTCAACAATACTTAGCGATTACTCCAAGATCTGTTTTCTGGATGATGGTAGCTGTTTTAGAGTCCATCATCATGTATGAATATTCAATATTGTTACCTTACATTTATTGTTACACCTTACATGAAGGGATGACCAAATGATCTCCAAAGGTGGTTTTGGCCAAAGTTATACTGCAATTTGTAATCCTATTGTACAGGCACTTCAGTTCATGAAATCTTCCCTCAGTTCTTTGATACATTTACAAGGGATTCAGAGAAAGCACTTGAGTTCAGCCCTCATTGTTGCTCTTGCTGACCTGCAGGTAAATAGAAGACATGTTCAGTCTTGCACTTTTCATAACGTCCATTTCTTAAGCTTTATTGTGTAACAGGGAATTAAATAGTAACTTAATTATCTGATAACTTGAAAATGTGCCTCAGTTCCACTAAACTTAGAAGTTATTCTTTAACAAGTCCATTTGGAATAGGAGATATGGGAGAGGAGAGAGCATGAGGCACTGTGAGTTATAGTTAATGTGATAAAGCAGCATGTTTGCTGTTCTTAGATTCCCCCCCCTTCCCCCATGGGTTTTACAGCAACAAGTATTATAAAATATGATACAAAACCAAAAGCTGACTGTGTGGGTCATTGCTTTCTTTCCAGAATAACATTTAATCCCTCGCAGTAGCGGTCTTCTTACAACCAGCAGTGATCATTTTAGTACAAGTGGAATTCACTTAATGCCACTACATCTTTTACAATATAAATGTGGTTGGGTTTTTTGTTTTTGTTTTCCTGTAAGACCCTACAGATTGCCCTACAGCTTTCCCTCTTTCACTCTTTTTTTGCTTAATCATGGGCAGAGGAGAGGATAAATAAGGAGAAATGCTCAAAAAGAGGAGCGTGAGACTTAATAATGGAGACTAAAATCTCTGATTGCTCTTGTGCATTGTGTGCTGGTTTTGTTATTTGTCTGTTTCTGGTGGTACTGATTTAAATCCTGTAGTTTTACATTGCTCTGCACATGGCTCAGGCATCTGCAAAACACTGAATGATCACCTAAGCTCAAAGATCTGATGCTGGGATATAAGTGTGTAAGGGATTTCCTTTGTCAGGGCACTATTTTGGGGAGGGAGAACTAACTCTGGGTGTTCTGCTGACATCAGTTTGGCTTCTGGTGGTTCTACGATGTAACTACAGGCTGTTGCCACAAGGTGTTGTGCTTTTTCCTATGCAGGTATTCCCTCGCTGCCCTTTCTTTTTAATCTAATGATCATCTGTTCACAGGGCTAAGTTGTGAGGAAATGGAAAACTGGACCAAGGGAGGCAGTGGTGGTGACTACAGTGATGGGGAAAATAAGTGATTTTCTTTCTGATTGGGTTGCTGAACCTGCTCAGTCCTGAGACTGCAGTTACTGAGGGTTTGACAGAATACAATCATCTTGGTTTAGACGGAACATCAACCATATCCTTTATTGCTTTCCAGTATGATTTATGTCCTAACAAACTGCCCACTCTTTGCTGGAGTATATAATCTATGTTTGGGCTGGAAACAGAAAAGAGGAGACCCTTTGCTATTGGGAAGATGAATATATGAGGGTTTTCTTGGTGGGAGGGAAAGAAACAAAAAGGTTTTAAGATGGAGCCTAATTATTACAATGGGACTGGATTTGATTCCCATCTTTATTGCTTATGATTATTTACCATCAGCCTTGATTTTGCCATACAGATCAAGTGATCATGGATGATTTTTTAAATTAAAAATGTTTTTAATTTTTATCCTTAAACCAGCATTTTACTGCTTATAATTTATGCATCATGTGATCAGTCTTCAAGATAAGGACTTATTTATAGGTAAGCATAGAAAATTAAGCTATTGAATTTTTTTAAACGATTTAAAAAATTTTGTGCCACAAAAGGAATTCACAGAAAACTAAATACAATGTGGTACATAATTTTTTATATACCATTCATGCTAGGAAAGAAAGGGTATCTTCCAAATGAAGACAGTGAGATCAGATAATATTTAAGATACATAAATTTATATACTCAGTGTGTACTTAAACCATGGTCTAAATGTTTTAAATTAATAGGTCTGCATAAAAAAAAAAATAATAGTGCATAAGAACAAAATCACAAGTATGTATTATTTAGGGACAAACTATTTTAACCATGTTGCAGAAACAGTGAAATATGTACTCATCCTTCCTTACTTTTATAACACATTTTGTAATTAAAGCAAGTTTTGTTCTCTGTTCCCAAAGAAAATAAGCTATTTGCTGTAACCTAAACAAACCAGAAATTAGTAGGCATACTTTTTGAAAGTTAGTTTCATTCAGCAAAAGGAACAGTGTCTTTTCATTGGTTAATATAATGCCATAATTCTTGGCAACCTCCATCTACTGAGGCTTCTATGCAGAGAAGGTCTATATAGACTGAATTTTTTTGCATGTAGGTTAAGAACTACCAGTTAAGTAGTAGAAGTATCTGCCATAATCAGGATAGAGACCACAGAAAAGAAAAATTGCTCTAAGGGGATGATCACAAGAGTGTTTAACTTGAAATGCTAAAGGATTATGTAGTATTATGAAAAGGGTATGTGCAGGCAAGATTATTCTGTCATTTGTTGGGACCTGCCTGTTTTGCCAGGCACAAGCCACTTACCTTCATGCTATGTAATAATTTAAAACTCCTCTCTTGCTGGAGAATTTCTTTCTTGTAAGTAGCAGAAATGGCGAGTAAGGTCTTTTAACTTAGAGGCAGATGCTATTAGTCAATACTGAGCACAAGAGCAATTGCATGAAAGATAATTTTAATTTCATTTTTGCAATGCCTGATGAAGAAATTGTCAGCATATTTTCAGCAATGCATGTTTTTAAACACTGTTTGAGACTCATGAAACACCCCAGGTGGCATTAAGTGTGCTTCTTCATGTGTTATATTGTGCCCACTTACAACCTTGCTGTCCATGATTATTAATTTAGTGTACAGTATCTGTACACTGCAGTGTACAGTGTATTCAGCAGGATGACTAATCCCATTTGTGCTGAATAGAACCGTTGAAAGGTAGGGCTGCCTCCTGTCATGCCATGCTTTCAGGCACACTGCAGGTGAGATTCAACTATCATATTCTTACTGCAGCATATTTATTTTTTCAGGAAGGACAAAGTTTATGTTTGCATATACCTGACTGGCCAAGTTATTTTCAAAATTATTCAGTCTGTGAATTCTCAACAAGAGAAAATTGCCTAGGTTCTGTACAGGATTCAAGACATTCCATAGGATTAAGTTCAGTTTCCCCAGTGGGGCTCTTGTTCTGAAGCCTTTTTCCTCTTACTGCAGAATCACTGGGCAAGCAGAGTGTAGTATTAAAATTATAGCTCAGAGAAATTACTTCTGTGGACAGATTTGTCCTTGTTTTTCAGAGTCTTTTGCTGCACATAATCTACTACTGTCTGGACACACCTTCATAGCTCATCTGTAGTACCTGCCCAATGTAAGTTGTTAGCTCCTCAGGGCAGGTACTTGTTTGAACAAATACACATTTTAGAATGCCATGCCGGTCTATGGCACCACATTAAAAGTCGTGATAATTAACAGTGGTTAATTTTCATACCTTGTGCTTTTATAAAAAGCAGGACTTTGTGTACCACACTTTTTAATTTGCATGCCAAAACTCTAGCTTGCTCAATTTTAAAGAAAACAATGAAACTTCATAGTTTTGAGGCAACATTCTTTTTAAAATTTGTATTCCCAGTTCACTTACTAGACTACATTGAAATTATGAGATTTCATTACTTTGTCAAAACATTTGAAAACTGTTTTTGTGAAACCTTATTAATTTTTTTATTGTTTATTCACTTCAGAGGTTTAGCACTTGGCTATTTCTAACATTTGTACGAAGTGCTGAGATTCTTAATCTTGACAATCCCCAAATCCCTTACTCTCATAAAGATAGCTGCCTGTGTCACTGCAAGTAAGGACTAGTTGCCTGAATAAACATCTGAAGTTAGAATTGTACAAAACATGAGATCTTGTCCTTAGCACTTGCTTGGAGGAAGACATGCAATAAAAGGGAAACTGAGGTCTGTCAGTGAAAGAAAAATAGTTTTCACTCTTATTTATCATAAAACATATGTGGCTGTGACCATTATAAAGTCAGTGACCTTCTTAGCTCTCTTCTTTCTTTCAGTGCAGTCCTGGAGTGAGCCCTCTTTTTGGAGAGGACAAATATAAAAGTTTTAAGTGCTAAGTACCTATTTTTGAGTATAAATAGTAAGATATGATGTTGGAATTGCACATTAAATTTCCATTATTTTAAATATCCTTTCTTGCATTTGCAATCCACAATTATTCATCTAGCACATGTGCAGGTTCTCTGTATTAATGTGCTAAAATTTCAGTTTCCATCTTTTAAAAATAAAAATTGACAAGTGCACCTGGAGTTAGTGGTACTTGATCTTTCTAGTACTTGGTACTTGAGTTTCTGAAAATGGGATCCTTTTTGCCACAGTTCATTATGAATGTACAAAACAAATATAAGTATTTTAAGAGAAGACAATGTTTGAATCCTGTCTAGGAGAGCTGCTGAAAATGTTTGCAGTGCAAACAAGAATGGGTTGACATTTGCATGTCAGTAGATTCTTTCTGCGGTGTACTTAGTTTTCAAATTGCCTTTGCTCTGTTGTAACATTTTTGGCCCCTGAATTCCCAACATTTTCACAGTTTACTTTTCTACTGTGGGTGTGGTGGTTTTTTTGTTGTTTTTGTTGTGGTTTTTTTTGTTTGTTTGTTTTGTTG